>JAJOZX010012813.1:0-87500 GCA_023014485.1 Bathynomus jamesi | reverse complement strand
GTGGGGATTCGGATAATGAGTATACAGTCGGCCCTCCATATCCGCGGGTTCCGCATCCGCGGATTCAACCAACTGCGGATCGAAAATATTCTAAAAAAAAAAATCCCAGAAAGTTCCAAAAAGCAAAACTTGAATTTGCTGTGCGCCGAGCACTACGCTGAATCCACGCGAATGAAGTGATGTGTAGGCATACCCTGCTGTAGCCTTCCTACCATTTCACAGATCCTTAGTCTCTCTCCAGCACTCGTTGTTTGAGCATTGTTTGCCTCGCCAGGGTTTTGGTGAGTTAACACGGTGTGTGTGTGTGTGTGTGTGTGAGAGAGAGAGAGAGAGAGAGAGAGAGAGAGAGAGAGAGAGAATTTATATTTTCTCTATTTATAATTATATTTTCTATATGTACTTGTATTTTAAATATTCTGTGTTTTATTCTATGTATTTCTCTTTCAGGTCATTAAACGAAAGCAATCTGTAAGTGTTGAAAGAAAGAAAATGTTACGTTGTTGCTGACGTGTACTATGTAGTTAGGCCTACGATGGTTGTGTCTGTACTGAACGTGTACAGACTTTTTTTCTTGTCATTATTCCCTAAACAATACAGTATAACAACTATTTACATTGTATTAGGTATTATAAGTAATCTAGAGATGATTTAAAGTATACAGGAGGATGTGCGTAGGTTATATGCAAATACTACACCATTTTATATAAGGGACTTGAGCATCCGCGGATTTTGGTATCCGCAGGGGGTCCTGGAATCAATCCCCTGCGGATACTGAGGGATGACTATATATATATATATATATAAGGTACAGTATATATAGGATATACAGGTGACCCTCGGTATACATGGGGGTTAGGTTCCTGAAAATGCCTGTGTAAATGGAAACTGTGCATTCGGGGACTAATACCTTATAGGAAAAAATACAATTAATCCCTAGATCAACTGACCCCCTCCCTATGACCAACTATATTTCCTCATACATCTCTAAAATATATACAGAAACACCAAAACACATACTATACATACATGTATATTTATATATTAACTGCACATAATATTACTGCAGTAACAAGAAAAAAATGGTTTAACTTACAAATAAAGGTAGGCAGATTGGGTAGAGTTGCTGCGGATGATGTTTACTGGTGAGTGTTGTTATTTATTGATTTATTTTTTAATTGTAGTACTAATAAATTATAAAAATACATTGTAAAGAAGTTAAAATCACTAGAGATGCATATATTTAACATAACGATTAATTAAAATATTGGATAACATCCTTTATGTGATGTATAATTTGTAAATTTGCAAAATTGGTAATAGAATCCTCACCACAATTAGATTCAATATTGGGGGATTGGTTAGGGCAATTGTATTGTAGATTGGTAACTGGTGCGCTACTGACTCAGTGAGCGGTGGAGGGGTAGGGAGGGGAGGGGTAGAGCGACAGGCCACCACACACAGCTGTGTCAGCTCAGGAAACTGTGTATGGATGAGATCCCCTCCCATGTATACGGGGGGTGGGGAGCAATACCAAAAAAAGTGTATAGCTGAAACCGTGTATACAGAGGGTCACCTGTATATATAAAAGGATATTTCTTTTTATTTATTTCGGAAGAAGGGGAGAAAAAACTGGCTTTGAGAATTTACTATCTGAAGTTTAACCTTTAAACTGCACTGGTCATCAATTGACAATTTACCACTAACCGTGAAAGTTGTTAATTGACAATTTTGGTTTTTGATATACTGTACCTTGGTTTTTTGTGCACATGGTGGGCTCTCAAAAAAAAGCAATGCGCAGTTTAAGGGTTGAGCGAACATTTGCTCTCACCAAATTCGCATGTTACTTGGCTTCATCCTTTAGTTTTAATATAAGTAGTCTAGTTATTCATAGAATAACTAATGATTATAATACTGTATTTCTGTGGTGCATACCATTGTTAACAGAAGTTATTTTAAAATAGCAGGATTATTTTTAATATACGGTACTGTACATTGATTAACAAGGATAATCCTCATCCATTCTCCGAGTGATAAATTTGATAATTTTGAAATGCTTCACTATAGTTGTAAACATAATTTTTGTTTTTGCAGCATTTCAGATTCAGTATTTGGACCTCATTTTTTATAGGCAGATTGCTGTATATTTATTAATGAAGTTAGAATGGCATTTGGGACCAAAATAATGATAAGCGTATTAGCTTTAAGTGGAAATTTTCAATTTACTTCACCCAGTTTTTATAAAGGCTCAATTCATTGTAAGTCAAATTTGTCTGTAATGATCAGCCTATTTAGTTTAATAGCCTGGAGTTGTAGAATAGCCTGGAGTTGTAGTATAATCACCAGTGAGTAGGCAAATTAAGATCTGTTATAGCAGAAGATCGCCATCTTATTTTATGGAATACTATAGGCCAGTGGCATACATAAGGGGGGGGCATAGGCCCACCCCATTGTAAAAATTGTTACTACTCTCATTAAAGATATTTGGAAAAGAAATTTTCAAACTTGAGATTTTCTTTTAAATTGCATATTTTCTTGTAAAATATAAACAAAATTAAAAAATTACTTCAGAAAATAGGGAAGTTATGTCTATAAATCAAAGAATTGTATGACTTTAATGAATTCAACTTTGGCTAGGCCTGTATGCCTATTCATTTTCTGTTATATCTAGGACCTATATCCTAGAATTTAGGAATGGTAACTGATGGGACAAGCTTAGAAGAGGAATAAGCTATGGAATAGATTTTTGTTTTGAAATATTGGGCCACCTATGTATTAAATATAAAGTATCTCATTTTTTTTATTTATGTAGATGGTGAACCCTGTAGTGAACGACGTTGTGAATTTGCTAATCTTTTAAGCTGCTCAGAAGGAACATGCCGATGTCATAGTTTAGCACAAAAGGTTTATACTGAAAAAGCTGAAATTGAATGCAAACTTACTTCACAACGTAAGTTACTTAAATTTAAAATTTTTTCTTAATTCTGTTAAGCATAAATTATCACATTCACCTTTAAATTATTAATAATTAGCTATTAAAATTATCTTGCTCTTTAAAAGGTTACACTTCTTCCTTAGTTTTTCTTGGTAAGTTGACATAATAACCTAAGTTTACTTCATCCAAAATATATTTCATAATATGAAAATAGAGGTGGGTAGTATCAAAAACAATGCAGCATTAGTATGGTACTAAATTGTTACTAGAGAGGATAAGTTTCTTGTAGTAAATTTACAAAAGAAGTGTGTGTATTGTTGCTTAAGTCACTCCAGTCCCACATATTAAAAATTTTTGATTTACTTATACGTTATACATGATGATTAAAAGTACTATGGCACCTATATTCTTAAATTATTAGAACACACACACATGTATGTATGTATGCATACATGCTTCTCTGTGTAAGTGATGTACTGATTTTTTAAAATCCATGTCCCTAAAAAAACTAATAAACTAAACTTAATATAGCCTGAGTACCATCAAAACAAGTGGGGTATGGGAAGTGGTTCTCTCCTGTTACCCACTCTATTCCTTTTATTTATCAATAGTCTGTTAAGTTGCAGTTCCTGTCTTATCCACTCTATGCTGATGATTTCACTCTTCACCCACTTCACAAAGCATCCTTCTAACAGTCCACTCCATGATTCACATAGTACAGCTGTGGTACACCTGACCTCTGATCTTTATACTATCTCTGATTGGGACAAAGAAAACCTTGTTGCTTTCAATGCCTCAAAATCTCAGTTCCTCCATCTGTCTTCTCATCTCAGTCTTCCATACAACTCTATCCCCTTACCTTCAACAATACAAAACTGAATCCTTCCTCTTCTCTTAACCTTCTTGGTGTTTCCTTTTCTCATGAGTTTTCCTGTAAGGATCACGTATACTCTTTCCAAAACAGCTTCTAAGAGGTTAGGTGCATTGTACTGGCTCTTTAGTTTCTTCACTCCAACTCAGTTGCTCTCTCTCTCTGCACAGGGGTCTTGTTCACCCCTGTATGGAGTATGCTTCTCATGTATGGGGTAGCTCAACTCACACAGCCATACTTGACTGGGTGGAATCAAAGGCTTTTCATCTCATCATTTCCATGCCTCTAACTGACTGTCTTCAATCTCTCTCTCTCTCTTTGATGCAGTCTTGCTTCACACTCTCTTTACTATTGCTATTATAACAGACATTGCTCTTCTGAACCCTCTAACTGCATGACTTCTCCTTTAAGGAGAGCATGCAGCACCAGACTTTCTACACATTCTCATTCCTTTTCTGTCCAATTATCTAATATAAGGGTTAATTGGTATTTTCAATCTTTCATCATCTCAGCTGGTGAACTTTGGAACAATCTTCCTCAATCCATCTTTCCTCCTGTCTATGACCTCACATCTTTCAAATGCAGAGTGTCAAGGCATCTCAAAAACCCCAGTGTTGGCATTCGCCCTTGGCCCCTGCTTCCTGCTTAAAAAAAAAAATTATGTATATACTGTAGGTGGTTTAATAATTTTCAAAATTGAACTAGAAAGTTTAGTTTGTGTTTCAATTACAGTTTGTTTTAACTGAAGAAAATGAACCTCTCTTCCTGCACTTTAAATCTTTAGTGAAGTATTTACAGTCTTTATGGAAGGATTCTCAGCACAGACACTTTGGTCTTAAATGGAATGATGGAGTTAGTAATATTAGTAATGACAGTAAATATCAAAATGAATTTGGCTATACTGTACACAAAAGACTAGCTTTCTAAATTAAAAAAAACTAATGAAATCTTGCATATTTCAGTGTTTGCTGTTCACTGGATTTTTACTAATCTGTTTCTCAGCTTATTTACACTTTGATTACCTGCACAGGCACAGGCACTTAGGTATTCATAGGAAAGGTTTATAACCCAAAGCTTATTGAAAAAATGCACACTTGCAGTGCCTCAAGTAGTAATGTACTTCAGTTCAATATCCTTAGGAGTGCAAGTTTGTTTTTAAAAATGTACCTTCATAATCTCTGTCTTCAGTATTGGAGACTGATTATATCTTTTCTTAAATTTAATTTTGAGCCAGTTAGAGCTAAATACTGTAGAAGTCCTTAACATTAGACCAAGAAGTTTGTTCCTGGTAAAATGCACTATTTGCTTGATTTAATTTTTTAAAGTTGCCACTAGCCTATTGATTTGATTTAATTTTTTAAAGTTGCCACTAGCCTATTGATTTGATTTAGTTACTGCTGTTAACTAGATGATGCACAGGCTGAGTGGCTAGGAAAAGAAATAAAAAATATTGAACATGAAATTTAAAATAAAGAAACTTAAAAAATTAAAATTAAGAAAACCCTACATTATCAAGAATAAATAAATGAATTGTTAGTCTTTCTTCTGTGAAGAGATACTCACTCACTCACTCACTCACTCACTCACTCACTTCTACATGGAGCACAGGGTGTCAACTGTGCTTCACCATTGGGTATGGTTGTCTGCTTGGGTTTTAACTTCTGGCCAGGTTCTTCCAGTTCTCTTAGTTTCAATCAATAAGGATCTCCACATCATCACATTATCCCTCTTCCTTCTTTCTTGCAGATTCCATTCCAAAGCCATCTTAGCTACTGTAAACTGGGGTGATTATGGACATTTTGAACTTTCTTTCCTGTGTCACATACAAACATTTCAGTGGAATTTGTGACTTTATTTCTATAAAGTTGTATCTTGGTCTGTACTATCATGTGCCATAGACAGAATCTTCATTTAGCCTTCCATTACACAGTTATTGCCATAAAAGTTGGTGTCTGGAATCACCACAGACTTGGGGTGATTATGGATGCTTTTCTCTATAGCAATACTGCATTGTCCATGTGTCCAAAAACTCATTACATTGCAGGGTGATTGCGGCCAATGAAAGTCTCCTTCTAAAAAAGTTTTAAAAATGTCACAAAACTGTCGCTTGCAGGAGTCCCTGAGAACATCAACCTGAAAAGAGGAATTCTTGTAAAAAACCACATAATGATTGAAGTTAAGGGCAAAATTAGAAGCAAACAATACATTATACAAGTGCATATATTTAGTAGGCAAGTTACCTCATTGAAGAGCTTCTACGGCAGCCAGAACCATGAAGGAGCAGCCCATCCCTCACACACATCCACAGACCCCTGAAAGATGGAGAGGAGGAATTTTGGTCATTAAATGTAAACTTCAAATTGGATTTTGAATAGGATGTGTACGTCCATGCCACATGTCTCACCAAGCCAAGCTGGCCTTGGAGTAATTCCTCTGTGGCATAGCACCTGTAATCCTGGTGTATGTTCGTGGCATTTGGAGACTAAGTGAATGAATGAATGAATGAATCAATTAATTAAGAAATGGCTGAAAAAGAAAATAAATGTTTAGTCATGTGTTTTGAGGCTCAGGTTATGTATTTTTTATAAGTAATTAGAAGTTAAACAGGTTAATTACAGGTTTTATAAGTATGGGGTGATTACAGACACCTCACCCGGATTGGATGCAAATGTACTTTGATGCAAATATACTTTGATGCCTGTAATCCCAGAACGAAAATTCCTATCAACACCATGTCTTTTGCATAACTAATTTGGATAATGGGACTATCGTTTGGGGTGGTACAAATACCCAGATTTTTATTGTCCATTTTGTGAGTGGGGGGGGGCCATACATTTCTGTGAAAAAAAATGTGCACTTTCAGAATATGCTTTCCCAAGCACCCTGCAGAATGTCTTGAAGGGTGGAATAAAAATTGTCATTTGCCACGTGACCAGTTTTTCATGAGCTTTCCAGTGCTGCAAAAAGAATACAAAAAAATTAATTTCAATTCACAGCACAGCACCGTAAAGTGTAATGGGTCAAAAATGTCCAGAATCACCCCAGTTTATGATATTTCTCCCTCTTCTCTCCTCAAAGCATGTTCAACCCCTCTCCACTTCCTTCTCCTAATTTGCTCTTCTATCCTTTCCTGATTTTGTGATCTGACATAGTCTTTCATTTGAAATTCTATTTGGCCATTTAATTCCCATAATCCTTTCCTGACATTGATTCACAAACACTTGCACCTCATTTGTCAGCTCTTTTGTTACCCTCCATGATTCACTATATTCAGAGTGACTGATTTAACATTACTGTTAAATATCCTTATTTTAACTCTCCTTGATAACTGGTTTGATCTCCATACTGGGTTTAGTAGCGCAAAAGCACCTGCAGCCTTAGTCAACCTATTTCTAACATCATCCTCCACTCCTCTGTCCTTTGCCACTACACTACTGAAGTACATAAACTCATCAACCTCTCCCAGCTCAACCTCCCCAACTCTGAAAGCTCCATCTCTGCCATTTAATCTCATTGTCTTGGTTTTTGCTTTATTAATTTCTAATCCTAACTTTCTTGTCTCTCTTCTTAGATCCTCCAGCTTTGCTACTATATCCTCATGCCTCTGTGACAAAAGGCACAAATTGTTGGCATTGTCCAAGTCCTCCAAAACATCCAGCAATCCCCAACCAATACCCCTCCTACCTCCCTCAACCACTCTCACTCCTGTTGTCACCTCAAAATGCCCTGTAAGCTTCCTGTTAGGCCCCTATATTCCACTCTGCAAGAAAATCCTCTGTAGGATTCTTTAACAATATTAATAATCTTCTCTGGTATTCCATAGTTTTCCATCACTGTCCACATACAACCTCTATCCACATAGTCAAAAGCTTTCTCAAAGTCTACAAACACCAATTACAGACTGGACTGCCATTCCAAGCTCTGCTCCACAATTATTCTCAGTATATTGATCTGATTGGCACAGGATTGGGTCTCTCTAAATCCTGCCTGTTCTCCTCTTAGCCTAGCATCCACCTCCCTCCTTATTCTTTCCAAAATAATATGGGTCAACACCTTACTAGGTATAGACAACAGTGTGATTCCCCTCCAGTTATCACACTGCAATTGATTTCCTTGCTTTGGTATTTTTTTTTTATGTAGGAAGGAGGGGGGCTAAGGGCAAGCACCCACAAAAGTGACCCCCCTCCACAGAAGATGGAGAGAGCCAAAAACAAAGTTTCCAAGGCTCAATTATGGCTTTTTCTTTTCTTTTTTTGTAAGAGGTTGTGTAGTGTGTAAGATGCGTGTATTTATAGTGAGGAATAGAGAGAGGTGTGTGTGTCTGAGACCATGCTGGACTGCTCACAGGTAGATGAGACATGGAAAAAGATAGCTAGGGAGGACAGTGACAGGAGAAATGGGAGTTCCAGCATTCCCTGTTTCCTGTCTAACATCCATCCTGGAGTACTTCCCTGGTCGATTGGGATCTACAATCTCCTCCTACCCACTATAATTGAAAAATCTTAATAAATTTTTTAGTTCTTATTTAACTTGATGATTGCATTTTAAATGGATGAAACAGCATAATATGAATACAATAATAAAAACAATTTCATTATTTGAAAATAAAAACCCACTCTAATAGGACAGAGTTTATTTCCACAACAGTTTTGATGCCCACTGGCATCCTCTTTGGGTGGATACAGAAAAATGAATGAACCAAAAACAAGAGGGAAAACAGTCCAGGGACCATTAAGAAGTTTGCACCTAAGCTAGATCCCATTCCCCCGGCCTCAGAAGGGCATTTTTATTAAAGGGTCCTGCTTATAAGTACATTCACACAAATTTAAAACTATCTTCTTGTTCTATACATACAGATTCTATAATTTTGACATAATTACTGCATTTATATTTTTTAACAATTATTATTATTATTATCTTTACACAATTATTACATTTATTTTATTACCTTTATTATTACATTTATTGCATTTATATTTATTTCCACATTTTATTACTTCCATTATTACATTTACATTTACTTTTATTATTCCATTTACATTTTACTGAAAAAAAAAAAATGAATGAACCAAAAGTGAGTAAGGAAACAATCCAGAGACCTTTAAGAAATTCACACTTAGGTTAGAACCCGTTCACCCAACTCTGTAAGGGATTTTTTTGACCAAGAATCTCACCAAAAGAAAAATGATAGAATCTGTATGTATAGAACAAGAAGATAATTTTAATTTGTGCGAAGGTACTCAAGGCCATAGCTAGAGCTTAAAAACAGACAAGGTGAAAATAGCCCTACTAGGGGGTCTGGGGCCATGCTCCTTCAGAAGATTGTTTTAATTCTAGCACAAAATCATGCACGTTGAGCGTATGGTAACTGAGAGTGAATTGGACAATAACAACTTTTGCCTAAAAAGCGCTAAAGAGTGCTGGATTTGTATGATTCTAGGTAAAATTAAATTTTTGTACTTAATAATTAATAATAAGAATAAATTATTAATTATTTTATATGTAATTTTATTAATTATAATTATTTATTATTAAATTAATAATAATTAATATAATTTGTATGATTCTAGGTAAAATTAAATTTTTGTACTTAATAATTAATAATAAGAATAAATTATTAATTATTTTATATATAATTTTATTAATTATAATTATTTATTATTAAATTAATAATAATTAATATAATTTGTACGAGACAGGTAAAATCCTATTTCTGTCAATTTCTTCAGATTTCCTTTGAAATTCAATTTCCTCATTGATCCAAAATGTCCATTAAGCCAGACAAGGCAGCCGCCTCATCTGCCTTAATGTGGCTATGGGTATGGTACTTATAAGTTGGACCTTTTAATGAGATTCTTGGTCAAAAAAATCCCTTATGGAGTCGGGTGAATGGGTTCTAACCTAAGTATGAATTTCTTAAAGGTCTCTGGATTGTTTCCTTACTCACTTTTGGTTCATTTTTTTTTTTTCCCCCCAGTAAAATGTAAATGTAATAATGAAAGTAATAAATGTAATAATTAGTGTAAAAGTAATAATAATTGTTAAAAAATGTAAAAGCAATAATAAATGCAGTAATTATGTCAAAATAATAGAATCTATATGTATAGAACAAGAAGATAGTTTTAATTTGTGCGAATGTACTTATAAGCGAGACCCTTTAATAAAAATGCCCTTCTGGGGTCGGGGGAATGGGATCTAGCCTAGGTGTGAATTTCTTACTGGTCTCTGGATTGTTTCCTTCTTGTCTTTTTCATTCATTTTTTAGTTTATAGTTTCTGTATAATAAATAACAATGTAATAATCAATGTAATAATAAATTTATGATTTCTGCAATAAATAATAATGCAATATTAAATGTAATAATTATGTTAAAAAAATAATAGAATCTGTATGTATAGAACAAGTAGATAGTTTTAAATTTGTGTGAATGTACTTATAAGCAGGTCCCTTTAATAAAAATGCCCTTCCAGTGTCGGGAGAATGGGATCTAACCTAGGTGCAAATTTCTTAATGGTCCCTGGACTGTTTTCCCTCTTGTTTTTGGTTAATTCATTTTTCTGTATCTACCCGAAGAGGATGCCAGTGGGCATTGAAACTGTTGTGGAAATAAACTCTATTAGAGTGGGTTTTTATTATCATATTTTGACCATCAATTAGAAAACAGTGAAGTTTTTTGCATTTAATTTCATTATTCCTTTCAGCAGTTATCTTAACATTGAACATTAAAGCAAAAATTACTTTCAGGAAACTAGAAGGCAAAGGCAAAATGGAAGCTGATATACAATTACAGTATTATTGCTCTAACCTGTTTTTATAATTTGGAAGATGAGGCGAGACTGTTGTAGTTACTAGATTGTCTACAGAATTGTTTAAATCAAAATTTGATGGAAGAGTTTCATAAAAAAAATCATCTTTGTGGTGGATTTAGTTGAATTCTTAACATTAAAAGAAATAATAATGAAAGAAAGGTTGCTTTATTTAATGCTTCTATTTTACATTGATACAAAATAAACTTTCCAACCTCATTTTGACCATTTGAGACTGTTCACTAATAAGGCCTTTCCTGTTTTATAGATTTTGGTAAATTCAATTTAACATGTCGTGAACAATGTGCTCCTGATCAGTTTTGCAATGAAAATGGGGACTGTCAATGCAATGGAACAAAAATTCTAATAAAAGATAAGTGTTATGAAGGTAAGATACAGATTTTTTATTCAATTTTCTGTTGTTAATGTGAACATACAAGACATTTAGAAATGGATTTGGTGTGTGGTGCACTGATAGCCTAAAGTTGTTTGACTGCTTTGAAACTGTAACATAATGAATGGCCAAAATGATTATTTTTACAGTATTATTGTTATTTCATTATCATTACTTTACTTACGAGATAAAGTAGATATGTTATTTAAATTTGCATGCTTAGTGTTGTTTTGGTTCAAATCTCTTGAAATATTATTTGATGATTTTTGACTGAGACTTCAATTTGGGTACTGTAGCTTTGGATTGAGTCCTTTATTTTGATTTAGTTCTATATATTCCTCATTAATTAACCATAAAAGTGTATTTGTATACAGTATTTGCAATCAGTTTTGCAAATATATACACTATATGATCAAAAGTATTCGGACACCCCGGAAAATCCGCATTTCTGCAAATATCACCTTCGCCGAAAGGTATGCTGGGAAAAAGCGTGGCGAAACTATAATGCTGAGGTGTTCTGTTAAGTTATCAGTAACTGTTGTGAAGCCATGCCGCGCGGACGTGGACTCGTCATCGGATGTTATTTAAGTAACGTTTCTATACGAAACATTGCAGCCAAACAGGATATACCAAAGTCGACTGTAGCGGATGTTATCATGAGATGGAAGCACGACGGTGAAACTAACGCGAAAAATGTCCGGACGACCACGCAAACTGACGGAACGTGATAGAAGAAGTCTGGTACGACATGTCAAGAAGTCCCGCACGTCCTCTGCCGCTTCCATCGCTGAGGAGGTAGGAAGAGCATCCGGTACCTCCGTTAGTACTGTAACTATCCGCAGAGAGATGCACAGGCTCGGTTATTATGGTAGAGCAGCTGTACACAAGCCACTGATTACAAAAGTTAATGCCACGCGTCGTTTGGCCTGGTGTGTCTCCCGTCGTTCCTGGACCTTGGAGGACTGGAAAACTGTTCTTTGGAGCGACGAGTCGCGGTATTCACTCTTCCAGTCTGATGGGCGTGTTTGGGTGTGGCGACAGCCCGGAGAACGGCTTCTTCCTGACTGTGTACGTCCAACAGTGAAGTTCGGTGGAGGGTCCATCATGGTATGGGGTTGTTTTTCCTGGCTAGGGCTCGGCCCGTTGGTTGTTATACCCACTACCATGAACGCTGACGTTTATCTCGACGTTCTGGACAATTCGGCCCTCCCTACACTGTGGCAATACTACGGAGATGGCCATTGTTTGTTTCAACAGGATCGAGCTCCCTGCCATACTGCAAGGCGTGTGCAGGACTGGTTTCGTGAAAATAAGGTGGATTTGTTAGACTGGCCTGCTCAGAGCCCCGATCTCAACCCAATTGAGCACATGTAGGACGAACTGGAGTGACGGATACGAAACCGCACACCATGCCCGGCTTCACTTGCATCTCTTGCATCAGCTCTGCAAGAGGAATGGCGAGCCATTCCTGCACAGACTTACGAATGGAAAGTATGCCTCGACGTGTTGACGCTGTAATAAAAGCAAAGGGTGGACCTACTGGTTACTAAATGCCATAATAAAACCATTTTTCCCAAAACTATGCGGTGTCCGAATACTTTTGATCATATAGTATATATATATATATATATATATATATATATATATATATATATATATATATTGATGCAAACCCACAAGGAAAAGAAAAATTATTCCAAGACCTTTTGTGTATTCAGAAGTACATCTCATCAGGGAATGACTTCTGAATACATGAAAGGCCTTGGAATCAGTTTTCTTTTTCCTTGTGGGTTTGCATCATTCATTCATTTCACATGTTTGTGAAATTCATCCCATATATATATGGGGCTATTAAAAAATTACATAATGCTTTTGTATGTCCAAACATTATGGTGTTACAGGTGGGTGGGTGGGTGGGGTGGGGTGGGGTGATAGTGGGTGTGTTTCCAGTAGTATTAGATAACATTATTAACCAATGACTATTTCATGAACCCTCTGTGCCTGTGGCCAATGGATAAACATTGTTTTTAATTCTTTTTAAAGTGCTGATAATCCAAAGGGTCATAATAGCACTAATAATATACTTTAGAAAATTTCTTGATAGTACAGGTTGCTACAACAGCATCATCAGTTTATAAAATGTGTTCCAACTATTGAATTAATGTAAATTTTTACTGGAAAAAGAGTTAATAAAAATAGGTATGGTATTAAGCTTCCTACTACTATCACAATGGTATTAGACAATAAGAATAAAGAATAAATGCTAATGAGTAATGACACAAACATATTGCTGTATTTAGATGTCATCTTCCCAGGGTTGTCATTGAGATTCAGGAGAAAGTAGTGGTGTACCCATGATGACAGATAAATTAGATGGAATTTCTAAATTGTCCTTCTTGGTGTCATCCTCATCAAACCATTCAAATTCTTCATTTTCCACAATAATAATAAATATAACCTGTAAAATATCATGATGATGAAATCTGCATGCCCTGTGACATAAGATCATGTGATCTGGTGTGTGACATATACAGCCATTGGTGGATCCAGTCGGGGACACCAAAGGGGCCATGCCCAAAGCTGATAAAGGTGGGGCTAACACTACTTTTGACTTCCTTTTCCAAGGTCATGTACAGTAAAATACTTTTTTTACCCTTTCCCTTTTTCTTCATGTTAACTACAAAAGTGTTCTATATGCCTACCTGCTTATTTCTATTTACTTGAAATCTATACAGTGGTCATTTACTTGTGTTTGCTTGGATGGCTATGTCCCAATATTTTTCAACTTTTCTTGTGAAATTTATTTCATGTCCAAAAGACAATCTTATTTTAAATATAATTTAACACATTTTTATATAATTAACTCTTTTGCTGTGCAATGCAATTTCATGGTCTAGCCTGTGATGCTTTTTGACTTAGGATAAGAACTACATAATTTTGAAGCAAATTTTTTGATAGAGTGGTTAATTAGAGTATGCTTATGATTCTGGCATTTGAAAAACTTGAGCATCGCATGTGATCCTCACACGTATGAAGGTATTATTACTTATGGTACGTACTGAGAATAATACATGATACTCAAGGCTGTGGACCTTTTCTTTAAAACCCTTGTCTTGTTTGTTGATAAAACTTTATTTGAGGAATTTTATATAGCATTTTAGAATGGAAATAAACCTAAAATAGATTATAAAGGATATTAACAAAATGAGGTCATAGCAGTGTCAGTAATATAAAACTGACATATAAAAAATTATGTACAGAGGCTATATATAATTGACATATAAAAAAATTATTTACAGAGGCACTTTTGGTGCCAACTGGCACTTACAATAAATTATAATAGTTTGTTAAATTTTCAGTTTTTCTTTTTTTTCTTGTATCCTGGTCTTATTCGGGTAACATTGCTATTTTCAGCTTTAGCTATGCAAGCAATTATGCATGTGTAAATGCCTTTTTTTTCCTTGGGCAAATATTTGCTCAACATTTTAGAAAACTTTGTAGTTTTTGTCACAATGCTCAGTATTACAGTATTGCATCATCTTTTTGTTAAAATGTTGTGCAATATTGTTATATCATATTACAAAATGTGCAATATTGTTACATCATATTACGAAATGTTGTGCAATAGCTTCCCTATATAAACAACCTTCATAATAATATTTATTCACTACTCAAGTAACATTGTCATTTCTAAGATGCTGAAATAGATATAGAAATGGCTGGAAGAAAACATACAGCTGAAGAACTAATTGAGCTCTTACATGAATATCATATTAGCAGTCATGAAGATTCCACCCTTGATGAGCTTGAAGAGATGGGATATAGTAGCAAGGAGGAATACCTACCTCCTAAAGCAGAATTGAGTTCTTTGTCATCATCTTCAGATGAAGAAGCATCAATCAACCCACCATGCAGATCAGAAGGACCACAGCAAGGACCATCAAATCAGCCTCCACCAAATGCATATGCTGAACAATGGAATATGAATTTTCACAAGAAAAATAAGACAAAATTTACTGGAACTTCTGGATTTCAAAAGTGAATTGCGGGACTTAGTGTTACTCCAGTAATAGTCTTTGAACAATTAGTTGATGATAAACTTATTTGGCTAATGGTTGCTGAAATGAATAGATACGCTCAACAATATCTTGCCAAGTCTCGACTCTCCCAAAATGCAAAGATGTGTCAGTGGCATGATGTGACAGAAAATGAAATGAAGAAATTTATTGGCATTATCATTGTGATTGTGATAGTGTGGTGGGATTTGGATTTACCTAACGGCCGCACCAAGAATAAGAATTTTTTTAAATTTAACATCTCCATGAAATGAGGCTGCTTACCTTGAAGGGTTGTTGGATCCAGGCTCGCTGCCCAGACCCCCAATTCCATGACTGCTGGCTCGTACCACCAACAGTTTCTCACTTATTTCACAGGTCTTGCAAGAATAGCTTCCTTCTGTTATGTTCTTGATTTTCTTAACAAACTATTTATTTTTCTATTTCTCTTTAACATTTGATTTAGTTTTAACACCTTGGCAAACACCAGATTGTTTTCCCCACTTCGCAAAACTCAAGTTTTGACACACACACGCTGATTCTTAAAATTTATTAACTATTACACTTTTAAACCTCAGAAGCGTCTCTTACTAAATTTGTTTATTCCTTTGTTTGCTAAAATGTTTTAACAAATATGTACTTTATTTTCTATTTTTTACAAACAGGGTTTAAACACGTGACTGTCCAACTCTCATTCTTTTTCCTATACTAATTTAATAAAACTGTTTTATTCCTCATTCCTTGTTTACAAGTTTAACAACATTTCTTTATATAACTTATTGTTTATTCACAACTTAATGTTTATTTACTTATTACTATCTATTTTTTTTTCCTTACTCACAACTCTATATTTTATCTTTACTTATTACTTTCTATTTATAACATACTTATTCTTTATTTATTTACTTCTTACTATTTATTGTTTAAAATGTTTATTGTTTACTTATTTAATAATTATTCATTCTTTACTATTACTTTTTATAGTATTTAAGACTTATTGTTTATTCCTCTGGAAAGAAAGAGAGAACTTAAAATCCTATCTATAACAAGTATTTCATTAAAAAATTAAAGAAATTTAATATATAAATAATAATAATAATCAAGGCCAGGGGAAAAGGGCTGAGAACTAAAGAAAGCTCCTTTCCACCTGTCTTGCCATACAGCCTACACACCTACTATATTATCCTAATGTGGTTCTCTCTTCCTTTCCTTACAATCTTTATACAAAAATATTTATTAACGAATTATTTACATCGATACTTTTTTTTTACAAAAAATAATTTTTTCAGATTTGTTTTTTTTTTTTCAATTTAAATCATTAATTACATACATGGCTATCATAAGAATAATAGATATTTACAAATTTAACTTTATAATTCATTCATTTATTTATTTAAATTATAATTCAGTTATTTAATAATCTTTATATTTAACAAATACAGTAAACATTCAAACATTCAATATTTAGGACTAACAGCTGGCTAACAATTACTTTCTCTTTAATTTATGTTATACTAAAAAAATATATCTACAATTTAATTTTTTTAACAGTTATTTACAACAGTTATTTACAACAGTTATTTACAACAGTTATTTACAACAGTTATTTACAACAGTTATTTACAACAGTTATTTACAACAGTTATTTACAACAGTTATTTACAACAGTTATTTACAACAGTTATTTACAACAGTTATTTACAACAGTTATTTACAACAGTTATTTACAACAGTTATTTACAACAGTTATTTACAACAGTTATTTACAACAGTTATTTACAACAGTTATTTACAACAGTTATTTACAACAGTTATTTACAACAGTTATTTACAACAGTTATTTACAACAGTTATTTACAACAGTTATTTACAACAGTTATTTACAACAGTTATTTACAACAGTTATTTACAACAGTTATTTACAACAGTTATTTACAACAGTTATTTACAACAGTTATTTACAACAGTTATTTACAACAGTTATTTACAACAGTTATTACAACAGTTATTTACAACAGTTATTTACAACAGTTATTTACAACAGTTATTTACAACAGTTATTTACAACAGTTATTTACAACAGTTATTTACAACAGTTATTTACAACAGTTATTTACAACAGTTATTTACAACAGTTATTTACAACAGTTATTTACAACAGTTATTTACAACAGTTATTTACAACAGTTATTTACAACAGTTATTTACAACAGTTATTTACAACAGTTATTTACAACAGTTATTTACAACAGTTATTTACAACAGTTATTTACAACAGTTATTTACAACAGTTATTTACAATACAAGGAATGAGGTTGAAACCTGCAGGGCAGCAAATCACCAGAGCTGGGGATCAGCAGGTCTGGGGAACTCACCCTAGACACCTTCCTCCTTCAAGCTCAGCCCAGCTTCTGGCCTCAAAATGTAGGCTGCCATCTGGTTGAATTTCCAACCACTCTCTCTTTCACACATCATACAATACTACTATTTTTTTTCTACAGAACACTACACCAATACTTTATACTACATTACCATCACCACTCCCTAAACACTGTTGCACTTTCTCTATCATTCTAACCCATCTACTTCTAATATCTTCTCTAATACTACTTGTTAATTCTATATCTAAGCTTTTATTCAACACATTTTCTTCTATTTCAAGCAATAACATTCTCACTTCCTCACAAAAATCAATCACATTCATTCTCTTCCTCATTCTTTCATTTATACTTCCTTCACCTCTATCTACTCCCCATTCATCCCTCACACTTTCCATTAAGGTTACAATACTTTGCTCAGTTACACTCCTTTCTCTCTCACATACATTTTCCCTTTCACTCTCAAGAATTGCAAATCCCACACTCTTAATGCCCCCTCCCTGACACAATCTTTCCACTTCTGCTCTTCTCCTCCACCCTCAGAAAATCCCAGAAAAGAAAGGCCCTCAAGGTCTGGGACCCCAAAACCCTCAAATGAGAATTCCCTGGATGGACCACTGGACCAGGCTGGCACCATGAGCCACCAAAGTCCTGAACATTCCATTCTAACTCCGCCTCACCTGCGGCTGTTCCAGAGTCCAACTGGGAATCCTTCAGCTCATGTACTTTGCCTATCTGCCTGGCTTTCTGACCTTTCATTCCCTTTCTTCTCACCTTTTTCTTCCTTTTTTCCCACTTTGACACAATCAAGAACTCTAGATCTGCATCCATCCATTCACCCTGGATTCCCATCATGTTCTTGGTTTCTAGCACTTTCTTTTGTTCCATCCTCTCTCACATATCATACATTGGGTGACATACGATGTACTCTGGGGGTATTTACCATTTGCGCAACTGCCAATGATGTGCTCTTCTTCACACTGTCTATTCTCTTGCTCCCTCTCAATCACATATGTTACCCCATTCTCCCATACCTTTTTCACCACAAATGGACCCTCAAACTTTTGCGCCAACTTATACTCATTCCTTCTTCCAGTCTCATGCACCTCTTTCAAAACAAGCTCACCAACACCAAACGACCGAAAATGCACACCAACCTCTCAAAATCTATCACACATATTCTCATTTAATTGTATATCCTTTTGCACAAACCTTCCAAATGCAGACACATACCTTCTTGGGGAAGTTTGAATGGCTGAGTGGTATGTCAAATTGTAGCACCAGGCAATTCTTGCCAACTCAGCATCCCACTCAGCCCCTTCCTCAGTACATACATGCAGCATTTCACTTATTGTTTTCACCATTCGCTCAGCCAAACCATTTGAAGCAGACATATACAGAGTTATTCTAGCATGCTCTATCCCATTCTCACTCATTCTCTCAAAACTAGCACCCCTAAACTCAGGCCCATTATCTGTTAAACACTTATGCGGCCTTCCAAGCATCATTGGCAACATACTCTCTCTCATCACTCTCGCAACATGCTCACTTGTTTTATTCTCTAACGCAGCAACATACACAAACTTACTCTTGTGATCGACCCCTACTAATATTCCAACTTTCCCTCTACTCATTCTTGGCATACTCACAATATCAAACACCACAAGCTCCCAGGGTTCTTTCACTTCAATCTTTCGCACTGGGGGGCAGCTATACTGGGACTGGTATTTTTGCTTTTGGCAACTCACACAAGTAGTTGCCACTTCAGCAATAACCAGTCCCAGCCTAGGGTGGAAAACCATTCCTTTCATCAATTCCCATAACTTGTTTTTTCCCACATGCCTATACATTGTTGCGGGGAGAGCGATGAAATAACTAGAATACCATAACTTGGCTATGTCTTGATGACGAGAAAAAGGAAGGTCCTGGGTGGTGAAGTTTTTCTCACCTCCACTGACTGTCACTGAGGGGCAAACGAGACTCCCACACTGCTGAATCAAGAAATGGACTCGACCCACTAGCTATTCCAAAGATTAACACTGTGTCTGAGTTGGGTCCACTTGAGAACCTGGAAAGCCCTGGCTTCAGGAAAGGTGTGTGCAATGTACACCCAGCAATACTTGAGGACTTCAACCAAATATGGGCGTACAACACAAGCAAGCAAGATTTTAGCAGACTGATCATGAAGTAAACCAAATGTGGCTGGATGAGAAAAGCAGATATTACCCTCTGAATTGTTTAATAAAGAGAATCTGGAGGTATTGTCGATTCAAGGACCCTGGGCTTATCATAAGGAAATCCTTGAAAGTAACGACCCCAGTCTATAAGGACAAAGGCTGAAAAAAAACTAGTTTGTAAAATTCTAAGGGTTTATTAGCAATTAACTTGAATTATTTACAAGAGCTAGGATGGGTTGAGCTTGAGTCTAAACATGGCTTAAGATCAAGAACTGGAAATTCAAAAACCATGAAAGGGTATGCTATACAATGGTGCTTACAATTACAATGACAAAAAATACTGGACAACAAAAATGGAATTTCCAGAAGATAAAAAATTTAACCTATGCTAGAATGGTACAATTAGACAACACAGTAGACCTCACTGGACCTAACATTAGCCCTGTTCAAAAATCAACTTTTTCTTATTTTCATAGGTTTCTGTACTTTTTCCCATGCTTTTTGACCTGAAAAGGCTGAAAATCACAACCATTTTGACCTAGGTTGTTGGGAAGCATTGCCGCATGGAGCTTTAAGTTTTCTGCCTTGAAATCGGCCAAAAGCACCAGTTCCGGGGTCCCTTGAATCATGTTTTGCACTATAACTTTTTATCTAAACAAGATAGAGCAACAAAATAGGCACCAAATTAAAGTGTTTTTAATCCTCTTTCTAACTTATACAATTATGATAGTCTTGGAACAAGAAATGGCACATTGGTACATACAAAGATTTCAGAAATATCACAAAATTCGTTTTCTCACACTCAAGGCAGACAAGGCGCCTTATTCATGACACAAATTTGAGATTAACATTTTGTCACAAGTCTAATCGATCAAGAAGTGAAAGCATTACATGATGATTAATTTCATAATGACATTTACACAGTCATGTTGTTGAGAGTTTGTTTCTTGAAGCTGTCAAAGCGGCGTCTGTTGAACTCCACAGCTTGAAGGAGATAGTCCCTTTGCTTGGCATCTGTTGTTATGACATTTGCAAAGTCGCTCATCATCTTGACACCATGTTCAGCAATGTCATTCACCGCTTTCAGATTCTTAACATAGTCCAACGCTTTTCTGTAGTCCTCATTCTGTGGCCAAGACGTGACAGGTTCCAGAAGCCACTCGGATCCAATGTTCAGTGTGTCCAGCAGGAAATGTGATTCTGGGCCAATGAGATCAACCAGGGTGGTCTTAGCTGTGACTCTCTGGAATAGAGGCTTTCCTGTTCTGAAGCTGTCTGGCTTCTCAGTGGCATGTAACTGGGCAGCAATGTCGTGCTTCAATGTGTCACTCAATCTACTGCTGAACAGGGCAAATGGCACAACTTCCTGCGTCAGGTACCATTTGTGGTTTTCCATCTTATTAAGTACTGCATCAGCAAGCTCTGGGTCAGTTTTCTTGTACTTCAACATGTCCTGGATTAGACTTAGATCATTCATGGGAGCATCTGCAGCAGACATTGACATCATCCATACAGGAGTGTAGAACAGCGCAAGGAAGGTGTTGAGTCTTTCCAGCTTTGATACAGTGTCTTCGTCGTACTCAAGTTGATCTGCAAACATCAGCATTTTCATGGAGTACAGGTTTCTGGCCATCCATCTGGCCTGATGAATGGCGCCTGGTCGACTCCAGTGAATACCTCGAGGAGGCATTCCTCCAAGAACAATGACTGTCAGTTCAGCCATTTCCCTGTAGTCGGCTCTTGGAAGCCTTTCTGCTGTTAGAATGTCTTGGAGTATTTCTTCACTGTTCTTCTTCTTTTCCTTCAGCCATTTGCTGTTGATAGCCAGCATCTTTGGGTTTTCCTTGGACAAGTCCATCCAAACATCCTTCAGATGCTCAAACCAGGGATTATCTGGCCCCTTCACCTTCCCAAACAGCTTCTCCCAAACTGCTCCTACTAGGATTTCCAGGATGTGATGTTGACAGGCCAGATAAAACACCTTTTTGTTCAGCATTTTCTCTAGCAGTTTGGCAGCTCCTCTGTGAACTCCACTGTTACTGGATGTAGTGTCAAAAACAAGGGCAGTAACATTATCCGTAAGTTCCCATGTCTCCAGTAAATCCATTGAAGCCTCAGCCTGAGCTGTGCCAGAAGAATTGTCGATGACAGGTACTCCCAATAACTTTCCTTCAGTGTATGAAGGTGGACCAGACACTAGCACAGCTAAAGTCTCTGAGGTACTTCCAGGTTCACTGCCCAAGACATCTTTGAGCAACTTTCCATCCCAGTGTAAGGCAGCGTACTGTGGGGGGTTTTCACAAAACTTGGACATGTGACTCTGGCTGATATTATACCTGGACAGCATTCTGTTGCGACGTGTTGTTGGGGTTGAGATGACGAAGTTATCCAGATCAGCCCCTCCAGCTTTCAAGGTGGCAGAAACCATGGCAGTAACTTGATTGTCTGATAAACCAAGACGATCAGCTGTATTGCAGATGACATCACATTCCATGACTTTCCTTGGAAATGTCAAAGTCACACTAGTCACAGTGTCTTGATGGTGAGAACATCCAGGACGAGGCTGATGGTAATCCATGTCCTCTGTGTTAGCGTCGTTGTCAGTTGAGTCACCCCAGGTAATGTCATCCACATGAACAACTGCCTCTTGTTCTGCTGCAGCTGTAAAATAGTACAACATGTTAAGACAGTAATTGTTAAGTACATGCTAAGTATCGCAATGGAGTAAAACTTAAAACTTTTTGTAACGTTCAAAGTAATTAGTTTTACCTTGTTCTTGTCTATGCTGCAGTCTTTCATTCCTCGCTGCTTGCTGCAGGGATCTTGTCTCAAAAATCTTGTCATGACCAGACATATGACCTTTCCTCTCAGTCTTTTGGTCTTCGTAGAACCTGATATCCTCATCTTTCTTCTCTCTGGATAACAGTCTGTTGTTCTGTATTTCCTGGATTGCATCTGGAGCTCCTATATCGAACAGGCTGTCTAATTCCAGCACAAATGCTCCTCTTTTTCCTCCAGGGTTACTTGCTCTTCCTTTGCTTTTCACCAGAGCACGATGTTTCTCATGTAGTTTCATGAAGAGCTTCATTGCGTTGTACTTGGTCATTGTCTTGATCCTAGCCATCTGCCAGAATGGGATGATAGATTCAACTCTTTCATATGCAAGGTCTTGAACCATGGGCCTCCCTGCATTTTCCGGTAAATTCTGAAGATTAAGGAAATACTGGAACGCCTGTCTGTTGGTGGGAAGCTGGGAACCACTGATAAAAGCTGAAGGGTATCCAACCAGGAAAGTTTCAGTGAGAGATCTGGTAGATGGCCCAGTTGACACCTGCCTGTGGACAGTACGTGGAGGTTCTGAGATATCAACTGTGCGCCCACGGAGCTCCCTCAGCTCCTTGCTTAATGCCATTGTGAAGTTGTAACTTGTAGATGGTTTTCTAGATTCTGATTGAGTTTCTGTTGTTTCCTGAAAAATGATAGAAAATTATTATTATTATTATTATTATTATTAATTATTATTTATTATTATTATTATTATTATTATTATTATTATTTATTAATTTTATGCTCTTTCATTTGATACCTAATTTGTTGCTCTATCTTGTTTAGATCAAAAGTTAAAGTGCAAAACATAATTCAAGGGACCCCGGAATTGGTGCTTTGGCCGATTTCAAGGCAGAAAATTTAAAGCTCCATGCGGCAATGCTTCCCAACATCCTAGGTCAAAATAGTTGTGATTTTCGGCTTTTTCAGGTCAAAAAGCATGGGAAAATGTACAGAAACCTATGAAAATAAGAAAAAGTTGATTTTTGAACAGGCCTAACCTAACATCCTTAAGCTAGACTTGAGGTCAATCCAATCACACCTATCTATTATAGTTAAGCCATGGAGAAGCAAAACCTGAAACTAGTAGTCCTACAAATACCTTAACCTGCACACCATTATGCACAGGCAATGTCCATTATCACAAGGCACTCTGTTTTTCTTGAATTTTCTTTTTCTTAACAAATTTAGTTGGCAGGCTAGAACTTCCACAAGTGGAAGCCAACTGTGAATTTGAAAAACATGCCAGTTTGTAAACATTGAAGGCAAAATTTACTGATACTAGAATCAAAAAAGATCAAAATGGATCTAAACAAAACTACTGAGCTAGTCAGGCATTAAGCAAGACTAACTCTGTCAACATGGGGGTTACATAGTGGCCAATCCTGAAACAAGAAAACAAGATGTTAGTCAAGACAACCCCACTACAACATCCTATGTGTAATAATAACCAATCCTACCATACCCTCAAATGTCATCACTGGCACACACAGTCTCACCCACCTTATTTACCCTCATATAATATAGCACTCCCATCCATACAGCCAACTTTTTCGCATACCTTTTATACTCTTCCACCTCTTTTGACCACTCTCTCACATCTGTACCATTATACACATATTCTCTCAACTTGCATACCACCTCATCTCCCTCTTGCATATCTAAAATATCTTCATCTCTCAACACTTCACACTGGTCTTCCACCTCTAACTCAATTGCTCCCACTAACACAGCATCTATACCTGTGCTCGGAAACATTCCCATACTGACCACAATCTCTCCTCTCATTACTGAGCCCTGACCAACATCCACACTCAAGTTCATATTCTCAAGGAAATCAATTCCCAGTAGAAAATCCCAAGGCATTGATTCCCCTTTCAAGACTATGAACTTGTGCTCCCATACCTCTTTACATGCACCTGATCCCACCCTCAACTGCACAGCTTCATGTGACATGACTGTTCCCCCTCCTATACCACGTATTCTCACACCCACTCTTTCTCGGGATACAGGCACATTCTCTTCATCTAAATCACACAACACTTGCTCATTCACCAGACTGATTTGGGCACCTGTATCCACAAGACCCCTGTAGAGCTCAATAGGACCTTCTGGAACCCTTACAGGTACAACAGAAGGGCTGAGCTCTACCTCATCCACACAGTCACGTATCATCCATGGCCCCTCTAACATACCTACTTCCATACAACCCTCTCCCTCTGACTCTCTCTGTGCAGCTCTAACTTCATCCAAAACCCTTTCCAAATTTTCACCTGGCACTATACTTTTATACCTCTTCCTTTCACTCACCCAATTGTAATGTACACCACTAATACACTGCAAATGCAAAATCAGGGCTCCTTTCTCCTCGATCCTTTCATCTTTATACACAATTGGAAGATCACTACCATAATGCACATACACTTCAACACTAAACAATGAGCTGACCACCATGAGGACCTCTTGAAAAGGAAAAATACCCAGGCTCCCCGTGGCTTTCAGCTCACGTACATAATTGCGGACCTTACAAACACCCATCTTTTCTGGTTTCTTAATCGCTTCATTCATAACCAAGGTCCGCAATTCATTCACACTCCCTGGTATTCTCATTTTTAATCCATCCAATTCCAAATCTTTCAACCCATACCATACACTTTCAAACAAACTGTCGCCACCCCCCCTACTTTCATGCAACTTTACTATTCCCACTGGCAAATACTCAGGGTCAACCACTTCTTTCTCATTCACCTCCGGTATTCTTGACATAAGGTCAGCCATACAATTCCTTTCCCCTGGCACATACTCAATCTTATAATCAAACTCACTCAACTCAAGCAAAGTTCTAGCAATTCTTCCATCCACGACTTTCGTTATCTCCATATATACCAAGGGCTGATGATCAGTCTTTAAAATAAATTTCATTACATACAAAAATGACTTGAAAGCTTTCACACAAAACCTCATTGCCACAAGTTCTCTCTCAATCGTACTGTACTTCCGCTCTGCCTTACTGAATGCTTTAGATACATACCCAATTACTCTCCTTCCTTCCTGTCTTTCCTCTCCCTGCAACTGGCACAAGCACCCACTCATACAAAATCCACTTGCATCTGTATACAATTCTAGCAAACTTGCTCCTTCACTCAGGTCTGGATAAGCCAACTCCACATCTTTCGCTGCTTGCACTCTCAATTGCTCAAACGCTTCATTCATCTTCTCAGTCCACACCAATTGAGTACTACCTTTCATTCCAGTCACTTTGGTCAGGGGTTTCGAAATCCCAGAGCAGCCTGCTATGAATTTCCTCTGAAACTCTACAAGTCCCAGAAAAGATCTAAGTTCACAGACTGTCTGAGGTTTCAGGAACTCCAACTTTTTCCATATACTCCCCTCTTTTGTATACCACTCAAACTCACCTTGTGCCCCAGAAATGCCACACTTTCCCTGAACCACTCACACTTACTTGGTTTCACTCGTAGTCCAACTTCATCCAACACTTGCAGTACCTCTCTCATTATCTTCAGGTGCTCCTCAACTGTGTCTGTCATAATCAAAATGTCATCTATGAAACAGATGACATTTTCCCTTGCAAACTTACCTAGAACACGATTCATTGCTCTCTGAAATGCAGCAGGTGCAGCTGTAAGTCCGAATGAGAGAGCGCGGAACATATAATGATTCCTGGCTGTGGAGAAAGCAGTTATGGGACGAGACTCTGGCTCAACCGGCATCTGGTAATACCCCCTCAATAGGTTTAATTTACTAAACACCCTCTTTCCATGCAAAGAGTATACACTTTCATTTATCAAGCACATCAGAAACCTGTCTTTCACTGTCTTTTCATTCACCATTCGATAGTCCACACACAAGCAAATCCTACATACTATCTACATACTATCTGCAGCCTTCTACAAACAAGCAAATGCTTATTTTTAAATATTTGTTCTTTACCCACCTCACCTGTATGTTGTGCATGTATGTGATGGTTTTCAGTAGTTGACAAGATTCTTGTGGGCCACCCAATTTATTGTGATTTCTAGAAGAGAAAACAATTTTTAATGTATACCTAGATAGCTACCTAATTAACAAATACAAGTAACATATTAAAATGTACATACAATATGTATAGGTATAGTGCTCATTGATTTCCATTTATCACAACTTAAAATGTTTGCAGTGTATATATAGTTACATGACCATTTTAATTTTGAATTCTTACCTTTCTGTGCTGTAGATCTGCCAAAGCTTTGGATGCCTTCAAAGTAACTTCTTTGCAAATCCTGTATGTTCGTCCATTAGTAGTAGATGCCTCAACTTGTGTTAGAATATCTGAATATGGTAAGATTAATTCATCTGGTCGACCAGGATACACAAATGATGGGTTTGGGCCATGAGGATGAAGGAATGTGACTTTTACTTCTCTATTCTCTGGTATCTTTTCCAGCACATATGCCACCCACCAATGGCCATCATATGCAGCAGTAACAAAACCATGTATTTTCTCCTCAGTCACAACTTCTTCCTTTTCAGTAACTTTCTCAATATTTGAATAATCTGATAATGAATAATGTTTAACCTTAAGAGAAGTCAATGAAACTGGCTGTAAATGGTGTAATTTCTGTGTACCAGCAATAGTGATGTGAGTCGTTTTTTATTGTGTCGTTTTTTTTGTTTTTTTTTGTCGTTTTTTTTGTTTAAAACGAAGGTAGTCTGTTTTTTTTGTTTTTTTGTTTTTTTTATTGTTTTAAACTTATTCCATATTTTTTTTCCTTTAATCTAATAAGTATATTAGTATTACCTATAATTTACTATACTACCATGCTTATACGGTTATACCTAGTATATATACTACATAGTCATCTTTTAGAAAAATTGAATCACGCAAAAAGTATATAATAGAAAGGAAAAACAAACCCTCATTTTTTATATGTATATATATTTTTTAACTAGAACATAAAACATTCTTCCTCGTTTCAAACAATATACATAATTGTGATTGGCAAGAGTACCAGTATATATATTCCAGATGGAAAAGGAAAATATTCACCTTTTTTTGAACCTTTTTGTTAACCTACATTTCCATGGAAGAATCATCACTAGATTGGGTAGAGCATATATGCTAGTTTCAATATCACAGGTACTGGTATAATATCCATAATACTGGTATAAAACAATAGATATAATTGTGATTGGCAAGAATACCAGTGTATATATATATATATATATATATATATATATATATATATATATATATATATTCCAAATAGAAAAATATAAAAATATAAATATTCATCTCTTTCTTTAACCTTTGTGTTAACCTAATGCTGTTTAACTTTCATTATCTGATTCTATTTCCATTGAAGAATCATTATCACTAGATTGATTAAAGCAAATAGTTTCAATATCACAGGTACTGGTATTTATTGCAGATTTGGATGTTGACGAAGCCAATGTAGCACCATGTTTTACTTCACTTTCTTGGAATTTTGCATTTTGCGATATAAATACTAGCTTTGCTGCTCTGTCTGTGCTTAATTGGTTTCTTTTGGCTGTATGGATATTACTGTATGTGCTAAATGATCTCGGAGGTAATGAAAGGGCGAAATAGAGGTGTATGAGTTTGTGTAGGTATATATGTGAGTATGCATGCGTATGTATCTGGAATTCTGGATGTATGCATGTGTATGGGGTATACAATAGATATAAATGTGTATATAAGTATTTATGTATATATTGGTATATATGTATATGGGTGTATGTGTATGTATTATATATATGGATGGTCTCGTGGGGGGGGGGGGATATGTCATTGCGGGTCTAAAGGATAGTTAAGTGGGAGATTCAAAATCCGAGGCATGGATGGGAGAGTCCTGGGAAGGTTGGACAATGGGCAGTCAGCTCCCAGCCAGTGTTCTCGCAAGTTTAATGGATCTCAAGATACAAGACTTTCAGTGCAAGAAAGAGGCCAGTTTTTTCTGTAAATAGGCTGAAAAGGACATTCTATACTGGTACCATATGGCCTATTTTATTATTTATTTATTTATTTTTATAATATATATCATTGCAAAAGTATACCTTATAATTAAATTGGCAATATCTATATTAATTATTAAAAAAAACAAAAAAAACAAAACAAAAAAAATGACAAAAAAAACAAAAACAACAACAAAAAACAAAAAAGAAACGGTTTTTTTACATCACTAACCAGCAATAGTCCTTGCAGTTGAGTGTCTTTCTTGGAGAAGTTGGCTTTCCTCTTCATGCTCTTTATTGGTTGAAAAATGACATTTTATATTTACAATATTTTCACTTGCAAATGTATATAACTGTTCTGCAGTAAGGATCTGTTCATCATAAGGTTGTTGTAGACTAGCTTTTGCAGCTAATCTCTTAACTGTGCCTCCAACACCATCACAGGGTCCCTTTCCATGACTTGTTGCAAAAAAATTCCATTCTTCCTCAATTCCAAAATCATCTCTGTGATGGCAAAGATTCAAAAAGTTTTTGCAGTTCTTATACTGTCCTGCACACCCATCTGAAAAGTAAATTATTTTGTGGATGGAACCGATGGATGAGATATTATCTTTTAGGAATTTTATCAGATGCTTTTGAAACAAATGTACAGCAACTGTGTTATGGATGTTACACTCTGAAATAATAACAAAGCTAAGGTGAGCAATCTCATCTTCCTTTTTATAGTAAATAACAAATGGATGTAGAGTAGCCATCTCATTGTTTCAGTGAAAGCTCTGAACCTCATCTTGAAGAATAAAGGAATAATTTTCAGCAAAATCACACACAGCAAGGACCTCACCATCTTTCAAAGACATTTTTGTTTCACGGTAATAAGTTGCTTGCATCTTTGTCTTGAAGTCATGTATCTGGTATTCTTTCAGTTGGTTACAGAATTGGTCAATATATTCATCTGTATTCAGTTCTACTGATTCAAGATTTGACCGATCTGTATTGGTCCACTTTTTAAAATTTATGATATCAATGAAGTTGTTTGTAAATATGTCCAGTAGTCTGTTTTTTAAATCTGATGGATCTCCACATTGTTCACATTGTCTGAGGCAGCATTTCTGTGAGGCAGGATTGCATTCCATAAAGGCAACACAATGACGTACATTCTTAATAGGTGTGTCATCATTTGCAGTTAGTTTTTCTAATTCAGCTCCTACAAACATAAGTTTGGCATTCTAATGAATTGTACAGACACATACTAAGTGAGTTCCTGTTGCTCCAGCAATAACACACTGCTTTGGACGCAATTCTGCAAATTTACTGAATCCCACCTTAACCAAAGGATTTCTTTCTTTGAAAATATGATAGGCTTCTTTTAAATTGAAAAGTAAAAGATGCTTTTGCAAATGTATCCTTCCTCTTTCATTGTCAATGATACTACAATAGTCTTTCTTTCCTGGCATTGTTCTACTGATGTCTTCTGAAAGATAAAATGCTTTAATAGTGTCAACAGTATCTTGTTTAATTCTTTTCCCACCCTTTGGATTTGGGTCTGAAAGGACACCTTTTTCTTCAACTATTTTTTTAGCAATAGATGCTGTATGCCTTGTTGTGTTAAATTCTGAAGCAATTTTCCTAATGCTCCAACTTTTGGGTAATACAGTGAGGATTTTTATTTTATCACTTCTTTTAGTATTTTCATTTTTGAATTTTTCCTTGAGTTGATTTATTATTTCTAAACAGTCTACATCTCCAGATGGCTCCTTAAATTGTGAGTCAGAAATCTCTTTTCCTGCAACTGTTTCCATTCTCTTCTTAACTGTCTCTGTTACCTTGCTTAGTTTTTTAGCTCCATATGACTTTTGCTCTACAAGCTTTCTCTTTTTTATGGGTGATTCACCAATTGAAACAAAAGAAGCATTCAAAGTACACATCTCATGGTTTTGCTCTGAAGTTGATGCATCACTATTGTCAACATTTTCAATTTTCTCAAGATCTTCAGGTGGTTCACTACTACAAGAAGAATCATCATTTATGTCTGAATTCAAAGTGCCTATTCCTTTCTCAGGCAAGGACTCAAGATGTTCTCTACACTGCTTACAAAGTCTGTGATGTAGTGTTAAGTGCAGATTGGGAAACTTATTTACAAGTTCCTGTGGTACAATTCTCAAACTCTTCTTTCGACACTGACCTTTGTGACGCAGCAAAGGATCAGCACACTTCTGTTTCAGTTTTAAATGTTCCATGTTTGTACTCTGAAATCACAAAAGCACAAAGAAAATCCTGAAAAGAAAACAATGAACAATTAATGAATTATTAAATAAATTTTTATACATGTATTTAGTAAAAATAAATTAACTTTAACTTGAAGTCAGGAGTCAACTCTGTAAAGTTGACAGTACTTATATACTAGTTGGGCCTTTGGATCAGCGCTACTCCAGTAGATTTGGGGCTGTCGAAGGGTTTAACCCTGGTTGTCTTTTAAAAGACTTCTTTTGGCACAGGTCACAAAAAGGTTTTTGAACTAATAATGTTAAGTTGAACTAAGTCTTCACTGACACTATATCAGAACAGAACTTTTAAATAAATGAACTGACAAAAAAAATCTAAAATTGAAGAATGATGCCAACTTCATTTATTTTTTATACATTGAACTAGTTATCAGCCACTTACAGCTTCTTGGGATTTTGTTGTACATGACTCAAGGTATTAATGTAAAAAAATTGAATTTTTTAGGAGAAGGTATTTTTTTTTATTCAAGGTCAAAGGACAACTTTTGAAGGGATTTTTTTATTTTTCACAGTAGAGATATTTAACAAGAGACAATAAACAAGGGGCTACTAAAGAGCTTTAAAATGAGACCAAAATCAATGCTCTAGCTTTAATAGTGTTTTAGTTACACCGTTTTGAAAATAGTCATTTAACGCAAAAAAGGTCAAAATGTCACAACTTTGTGACCTTGTATCTCAGTAACCAAAGGTCAGTCAGCTCTAATAATTTGGGAATTTAAGTTTGACATGTATATCTGCTATTGTGCTAAGTATGAGCAAAATTGAAAGGGGTGAGTGCAAAAAGTGCCATTTTGTGGCTGAGTTGACATGGAATGACCCTATTGACTTTAAATCTCAGCCTGGAGAAACCTCAGATATTGTGGTGAAATATTTGACTGATATTATTGAAGAGCATGACCTGGGTAGAAAATTAGTTGCTTTCTGTGGTGATAACACTAACTGTAATTTTGGTGGTGCTGCAAGAAAAGGAGTGAATAACATTTTCAGGAAGCTAAGTGACAACATTGGTAGAGAACTAATTGGGATTGGTTGTTTTGCACATATTGTACATAATGTTGTTCAGTCTGTCAGTGACTGTCTGCCAATTGATGTGGAAACAGTGGTTGTAAAAATATATTCATATTTCTACATCTATACTGTTTGAGTAGAAGAGCTGAAAGAGTTTTGTGGTTTTGTAGACATTGAATATAAACAGTTACTGGGATATGGTAAAACAAGGTGGTTGGCATTAATGCCTGCAGTTGAAAGAATACTAAAGTTGTTTCCTGGTCTAAGATCATACTTTCTGAGCCAAAGCAAGTGTCCAGTGATACTGAAAAGCTTTTTTGAAAACCCACAATCAGAGATCTGGCTCAACTTTGTGCACTGTCAAGCAGCCACCTTTCACCAAGTGGTTTTAAAGATTGAGGGGGAACATATATCAGTTGTGGAAGTGATGAGTGCAATTTCTGATCTGAAGGATAATTTGCAATCAAAGAAAGATAATGTGTTTGTGCCACTCTCAGTAAGGAGTCTTGTAAACAAACTTGAACAAGATGGGTTGATTGATTCTAATGATTCCTTATCTGTAAAGAAAATATCAGCTGAGTTTTATGACACATTTGTTAAGTACTTGGATCAGTGGTCAGGTCACTTGCCAAATGTTGAGTGTATGCAATGGGCTTTATTAAAACAAGTTCCAAAGTGGTCAGTTGTTGAGGAAACAATGGATTTTGCTGTTGAAAAACAACTATTTTACCCCAAATTTGACACTGAATTATTTGATGAGTTTGCATATTTTGCAAAGTACATTAGTGATGAGAAAGTAGCAGAGTGGAATGCATCTAAATTATCAACAGACCAGCGCTGGGTGGAAGTATTCACTCATTTCAAGGCCAGAGATGTCAATCATCAATGAATGTCAGCATTAGTTCAGTTCATACTCTGTCTTCCAGGAACTAATGCTTCGACTGAATGTGCTTTCTCTCAAATGAATAAGACATGGACATCTGAGAAAGCACAACTGAAAGTCTCAACTCTAAAAGCTTTACTTTTAACTGAAATAAACTTCAATCAAACCTGTATGGAGTTCTACACTGTTGAAATCAACTCCGGAGTTACTTCAGAAGATTTCATCTACTGAAAAGTACGGGAATTGAAAAGCAAGTACGATAATAAATTAATGCGTTCCAGAGCTTAGAAAAATTGATACCAATCTAAGAAAAAACAAAAATATTACAATTATGTACACTGTACAGTACTACTAAACTAACAGAGAATAAAAAATAAAAGAGAATAAAAACTCACCATGTATTAATTTTGAAGTTACAGTAATACAGTAGTTAATGGTTGAAGTGGGTTACTGAGAAGTTGAGGCTTTGGATGATGATGCTGTAGAGGTGGATGGTGATTGGCTGGCTGGTTTAAAGAACTTGTCTATTGTGGTTTGCTTTGCCGCACATTCAAGTTCTTTCATTTTCGTCTCATAGGGAAGAGCGCTTGATAGGATTCCATTGTATTATTAAATCAAACTAAATATGTTGCTAATAAACAATAATAATAATACAGAAAATCAAAATCATGAATATGCGGATTTTCAGTCAAAAATCACGAACTTTGAAATTTTTGGTATAAAAAAGGGTGATCACGACTGTGAGGAATCACGAAGTTTGAGTCTCTCGAACTTTGGAACCCCACTGTACTCAGAAACTCCATTACTTCAAGCCAGTTTCTCAAACCACCCTAGAAGTGAGACAATACTCTTCCTCACCAATTTCAAGAATAGAAACTTTATCTTTTAAAGTAAGAGATAAGCTGAACATCAAGGGATATAATAGTTATGTCACTGTTGTATATGATGGATATTGGTGGTTGGTGGTAATTTTAAATACAGAAAGCCAACTTGATGGAGAAGTTGAAGTGAGCTTTCTACATTCACATGGACCTAACCCATCTTTTGTTTATACTCAACCTCCAGATATACTAATAATGAGCCAATGTGATGTTTTAACTAAGGTGGAACCAACAACAAAAACTGGAAGAACCTACATTCTGACAAATGTGGAACAAAGAAAAGCAGCAAATACCCTCAAGGAACACTTCAAAATTTAGACAGGCGAGTTAAATTATCATACCAATAAAATACTGCATATATATAAAATTTATTTTTAACATTTAGGGAATTCATCATCATGTAGTGAGTATTTGAATATTTATAGTCCAAAACTTCAATTAAACTTTGGATACAGCAATTTGGTATAATGTAATATTAAATGGACTAGATTTTATTTGCAAGCTAGAAGAAAAAATATTTTCTAAAAATTGAAAAAAAGAAATCACCAATTTTTAGAGGTTAAATTCCTATAATTAGTTGATAACATTGTTATTTTTGGTTATACAAGAATTTCTATAGAGTAAAGATGATAGATATTCATGACATCTAGAAGATGTTAAAAACATCATTCTAAGTTCAATAGTGACCGAAATATTAATTCCTGAAAATTGGCACTCAGGGGCATGGTACATTTTTTGACAAAAATGGTCTCATTGGAATGGATGTAACTTTTTTATTATGTCTTGGCCAGTTATGAAGCTTTCAGAGGTTGTTAACCACAATGGATGGCATCCAAAAGGAATTTTTTATTTAAAAATCAGAGATGGGCATTTTTTATAAAGGTCAAATGTCAAGGTCATCTTCAAACTTTTTAATTTTAGAGGATGTTTTGTTTAATAAAAGTGATAGTTTTCTTTTCTCTTTAATTTGACACCAAAACTACTTTTCTATCTTCATTGGTTCCTGAGATATATGCATTTGAAAATGGCACTCAGGCCAGAGTGCCAATATTTTGCGACCCCAGAACATGAGTGCCAGGGGTCAGCCAGGTCTGAAAATTATTTTTGGGACATATCTCATATAGTCCTCCATACAAAAAAAATTTCAAGGAAATTGGGGATGGTCATGCCCAGAGGTGTTTGAAATAATATGGAATTACCCAGCTATAGATAGATTGGCCAGAAAGGAAATTAGAGATGAAGGCACAGATAGAAGGATAGAAACTCAAGGAGAGCAGTTTAGAAATTAAAGATTTGTGCCAGACTCTATCAAAAGCTTCATACAGTGATCCCCCCAACCTGCATGAGGTCTTATGTGCACAAATTCAGAGATAGGATGAAAACTACTTTTTTATCTGCATGAGCTGGATTCAAAGATAGATCAGCACAATTTTTTTAAAATTGTGATAAAGACTTAAAAAAATGACCTAATACTTTTTTTGTGGGCAGTACAATACGTACAATACTTATGTTTATGATACAATATGTAATGTTGTAAAATTCTTGGGAATAATCTTTAGGAGAATATTCTCCGAACTGAGAATTTTTGAGAATTTTCTTTTTTAGAACATCTGAGGGGTTTTTCAACTATTCCAATACAACTTAAGTTCAGTTTCTGGGTAATTCTATGAGAAATAGACAAATGAAGTACACGGTCACCTCTTCAAAATTCATGGAACTTGGTGTGAGGGTTGGTTTAGGTCCAAATTACAAATTTCTGAATTTTTTTGAAAATTGGTCAAGTTGGTCAAATTTTATGGCTTGACCAAATTTTGGTCAAATAAAAAAACAATAATTTTCAAATGTAAATATCTCAGCTCCTAATTGTGGTAGTGTAGTAAGTCTTAAACGATAAAATATGTAAAATTAACTGTAGTTTCTAAATATGTATCATTTTTTTAGGGTAACAAAAATAAAATTATGATTTTTGGAAAAAGTCTTTTTTTTTTTTTTTGCGATTTGGCAGCGAAGATATCATTTTTTGAAAAAAAGACCAGGAATAAAAAATGTTTATTTGATGTATGTACACCATGATAAGTAATAAAAAGTCAGTTTATCGACGATTATTATGAAAAAAAATGACTAAAAAAAAAAATCCTCCAAATTTTAACAATTTTTTGCTTTCTTTCCAGATTTTCAGTATATACCTAATTTTCTAGTATACGTAAATTTACCTAACCCTTAAAATGCCTCAAAACACAAAATTTTGTTGCGATCCTATGAAAAAACACCCAAAGAATTTTCTGTAACATCAAAAAAGTAAACTCTGCCATGGCAGCTGCAAGCTATGGAATTTTGGAAGAAAATCAATTACTATGCAGCAATTGCTATGTCACAATTAAAAAGAAGCCAATTGTATTAGAACATGTTCAACATTCATCCAGAGAGCCGGAACCTGCGCCAATACCTGCGCCAATACCTGCGCCAATACCTGAGCCAGACATACTTAACGAATGTATGGAGCGAAGCAGTAGCGATTCCATGAATCCACCACCATTGGAAGAATTTGTCGTTCAAGACAGGCAATTCAATAAAGATTTGCTCAGTGACAATATTTTACCTTTATTTGATGAAAGCCCTATTAAAACAGGTAATAAAACAATAGAGACTCCGTTCAGGACATTTGTTTCTTAATGCCAAATTTGTAGTTTTCTGTTTTTAAATATTAGCATCAGCACTTGAATACATATATACAAAATATTTGATATTTGATTATTTCACGCAACCTAAATTTATGAATTTGTTTTACAGCTGGATTGAAGCTGGGACAAAAACAGATAAAGGCTTCTACGAAGTTGTAGATATAGAGCTTTCTTTGCAAAAACGTCTGAGTGAACCTATTACTTCTATCAAAGGTACTCAACAATTACATCGCTTCATCCCAATTTCCAAGAATTTGTTGAAGGTTTATCCACTCTCTCAGAGTGCACAGTCAGTCGAAATAAGAGAGCTCATTAGAGTTTCTGCTTCGGTTCAAGAACATAATACTGTCTCTCAACGCGAAATTGAAACAGGCTCTTTTGTGGGTTGTATATATGAAAATAAACTATGGCTCGGATTAGTCCAGTCCTTTGACTGTGAATATGATGATTTTCTGATAAAATTTCTCCATCCTTCGGGCGTATGTCCCTCATACATTTTTCCTTCACAAGATGATGTTTGTCACGTTCCAACAGAAAATATATTTGGGAGTACAGTATTGAAGCAAGTTTACGAGGAGGAACAAGAATACAATACATTTTTCCGCTTCAAGAATTAAATAACTTCAAAGAAGATAAAATAAATTCTATCGAATGTATACTATTTAAGATTGTCTATATAATATTTCTAAAATTTTTATCTAAAATTTGTGTATCTACTTAATAGTTATAAAAATCTTTTCAAATTCCTTTTTCTTATTATTATATTATTAATGTCTAAAATTTGGATTCACTGGATGAGAATACTCTCTCTTAATTCATTCTCAAAGACTTGTGTACATGTAGTATTAGGAAGAGTATTTTATACTCTGATAAGCGCTTTATAAATTAAACATTATTATTGTCAATATATTTTGTCCCTAAATATAAGAGAGGTTATGAATGTACATTGTACATATATTTTAAAAGATTTTTTCTCCTTTGGTTTATCCACATGTATTTTTTATATGAATTGAAAATTGTCTTTTTTTGGACCAACAAGTCTGTAATAAATCTTCGTCGTCTGAAAAAAATTTTATTACTTAATTTCAAACTCAGTTTTGAGCCTTATAATAAACTATAAGCTGACTTTTTATTACTTATTATGGTGTACATACATCAAATAAACATTTTTTATTCTTGGTCTTTTTTTCGAAAAATGATATCTTCGCTGCCAAATCGCAAAAAAAAAAAATTGACATTTTTTCCAAAAAATCAATTTTATTTTTGTTACCCTAAAAAAATGAAACATATTTAGAAACTACAGTTAATTTTACATATTTTATCATTTAAGACTTATTACGCTACCACAATTAGCAGCTGAGATATTTACGTTTGAAAATTGCTGGTTTTTTCATTTGGCCAAAATTTGGTCAAGCCATAAAATTTGACGAACTTGACCAATTTTCAAAAAAATTCAGATTTTTGTAATTTGGACCAAAACCAACCCTCACACCAAGTTTCATGAATTTTGGAGATGGTGGAGTGTACATTTGGCACTTTCATTTGTCTATTTGTCCTGGAATTACCCCTCTCTCAAAATGGAGAAATTCTAAGTCAGAAGTGAATGATAGGATGAGTGAAGAAATAAATAAATAAATTAACTAATGCAAAAAATTTATTGAATCATTGTATAAAGACTGCATTTCAATTCAAAGTACAGTATTTACCAGGGATGGCAGTGATTAAATCAAAATTACCTGATTAAATCAATTTATTTTTTTATGAAAAAAAAAATCATGATTTTTTTTTTTTTTTTTTTTGATTTTTTGATTTTTTTCAAAATTATATAGAAATTAATAAAATATATCAGACAAAATACTTTATAGAAACAAATAAAAATACCCCTTGTAATAATTAAGTGTTCAATTTCAGTTTTTCAGTATAAGCTTTTTTATGAAAAAATCATGACTTTTTTTATTTGATTTTTTCAAAATTATATAGAAACTAGCTAAAGTGGGCCCTATGGGCCCATTTAGCTACGCCCGTGGTGCTGGGGCCTATTTAGCTATGCCCATGGTGCTGGGGCCTATTTAGCCATGCCTGTGGTGCTGGGGCCTTTGGCCTCATTAATTGGGGAGCCACAGGCCCCCCCCCCCCCCCCCCCCCCCAGTTACCAGGGAGTCAATTATTCAGTCAATTAAACTATAGAAAAGAATGCAGCCATAAAAATCTTAAGCTTCACAAATCTTGATACAATGGGTTGGATGTGATATTTAGTCTGTAATGGTTGCAGCACCAGTATGAAAGTGCATAAAAAGAACTCATTTGGTAAATTTTTGAACTTAGCTGCAGATTAAATTTCGGCTCAAAGCTAAATGCAAAAGCAAATATTTTTTACACTTTTTAAAATTATAATTACAAGTAGAATTCATTATGCCTTTTTCTAATACATTAAAATACAAATATCGCCCATATATATCAAGAATCTTCTTCTCTTTCGAGCGTGACAGACTGACAGACATTCCTGGGTGTTTATAGTATTAATTAATAAAATATATCTCACAAGACACTGGAAATAAAAAAATAACCTTGTAATTATGTGTTCAATTTCAGTTTTTCAGTATCATAGCTTTTTTATGAAAAAAATCATGATTTTTTTGAATTATATGATTTTTTCAAAATTATATATAGAAATTAATAAAATATATCAAACAGAACAGTTTAGAAAGAAAAAATATCCCTTGTAATGAAGTATTCAATTTCAGTTTTATTTTCAGTGTTACTGAATATTATGGAAATGTTAGTGACAGTGAATTTCTTGAGTGTGTGTGCACATAATAAAATGCATATTATCCAAAATGGCAAAAAAAGAAATACTTCAAAAAGAACTACCTACCATAAAAAACTCAAGACAATTATCACAATCACAATTCACAAAGAAATCGCATGTAGTTACTTGCTCTTGCTATACACAACCACAACTAACCAAGAAACAATTTGCCGTCCTTTATATACCATATTTTATGCCTCATAAGACGCTACAAGTGGTAAGATGCACCCTATATTTAACAAAGAATATTTAGGAAAAAAAATATTTTGAAGATTTATCAGCCTGACAAAAAATATATTCCCAACTTTATTGAAAGAATATTAAACAAATCAATAACATATGAGCCCTGAAGTGATTTTTGGAGATGTTTTTCAGGACAAAAGTAGCGTCTTATGAGGCGTAAAATATGGTACTATTTTCTCCCAATTCTGGAGTATTCTAGAATGTTATGGAGTCATCTAGAATATTCTCATATATTCTATAAAGTTCCATAAGGTTCTGAAATATTCTAGAATTCTCTAAAAAGTTGCAAAACAATCTAAAAATGTTTTAAATCTAAGAAAAAAGAAAATTCTCGAATATTCTCAGCAAATAATATTTTGGAGAATATTCTCAGAATATTCTCTTGAGAATATTCTTGCCTCACATCACTAACAATATGATACACAGTATGTGTGTATGACACTTTAGCATTTGTAGCTGGTAGCATCATGCTGGGTTGTGTCCCTTGCATGACCCACTAGTTTATATCAATTCATCTTTCTCAGGCTCCTCTGGATTATTATCAGGTCATCCCATAAGTAATGTCATTTTTTAGATCAGAATTTGAAGGACAAAAAAAACTCAACTGAAACTTTTTAATCTAGTATATGTTTTCCATTGGAATCAATAAAACACTGCCAACATCCTACAAGCTTTTCAATGCCATGTTTATAAAATTCAGGCAGTTTTGAGGCAAAAAACATACAAAGACTGGTGTGCAGGTCATCTAAAGAAGTATACTGTTTCTCGTCAAGATAGTTTTGCAGACTCCTGAAGAGATGATAATCTGAAGGTGCAAGGTCTGAAAAATATGGAGGATGTGGAAGTTTTTCCCACCCAAGCTCCTCAATTTTTGCAGAAGTGATCTGAGTGGTATGAGGACATGCGTTGTCGTGGTGGAACACGATTCCTTTCCAATTAACCAAAGGTGGTCTCTTTTCTTTTAGTGCAGTGTTCATTTGATCCAGTTGTTGACAGTAGACTTGAGCGGTGATTGTTTGGTTGTGTGGTAAGGTTTCAAAGTGTATTACACCACCTTTATCCCACCAAACACTAAACAACACCTTCCGAGGGTGAAGATTTGGTTTTGCCTGTGGTGTCACTGGTTGTCTGGCACAAACCCACTGTTGATGGCACTTAACATTCTGGTACAGTATCCGCTTTTCATCACCAGTCACTAAACAGTGCAAAAACAGATCTCGGAGTTCACGGGAATGAAGAGCTGTTCCAATGTTTACCCGCACCCTCAGATTGTTGACTGACAATTCATGTGGCACCCATTTTCCTAACTTAAAGTAGGCACTTTCCCGAGTTGTTCCAAATGTCGATGGATGGTGGATGGGGATGAATTGAGTTTCTGGGCCAATTCTTCAACAGTTGTTGAACAGTCTTCAAGCGTGGCTAACAGCAGGTCATCATCAAACTCAGCAGGGTGTCCAGAGCATGCTGCATCTGTCAAACAGCAGTCACCATTCCTAAACTTTTGAATATCGTTGCCATAAACTTCCTGAATGTTTCGCTTTGCTTCAGTAGCACTATTCCCTTTTTTGAACTCGTAAAGCATTATATGCCTGATATGCTCTTCTGATACGCCATGTTTATGAGGGTTCACATAAAGCAAAACACACGTCTTCACTGGTCAAGGTCTGTAAAGTATGTAGTAAAACACAATAGATCTCCTCTTAGATATAACCTTTGGAAAATTTATGCTTAAACCGAGTAGGTCTAGTTTAAACTTAATCTATCGTAAATAACGACATTACTTATGGGATGACCTGATACATTATTTTTATAGTGATGATTTCAAAAAAAATTTGTTTAAGTTTTTACTTTTTATACTTGTAGGGTATACTATTTTACATGCATTATTATTTATATACATAGTATATATTGTGCAATGATTTAAAAACTCTTATTTAGGTAAAATTACTTTATCCATGATTTTTTAAACTTTTATCCCCCTAACCCCATTTATATTATGAGGAGATAGTTCTGACCTGCATGAACTTTTTCAGGAGTGGAATCCTCATGCATGCTGGGGGATCACTCTATATATCTAGTGCAATGGCAAAAGGTTCACCAAAATCCCAAAAGGAGGAGGACCAAGAGTCAAAAAGATAGGTCCAGTAAAGCCAAAAGCTTAAGGGCCAAATAAAATAAATACTCCAGCTTCACAATTATTTGTTATTGTAAATTGTAAAAAAATGTACACTCAGACCTAACTAAATGAACACACTGTATTTCGGTTATTGCGATAATTTGGCTATTTTTCTGCATGTCAAAATATCAGGCAAATTTTGAAGATTTGGTGAAAATAGTTGAATTACACAACAATCACAATGTGGTACACCTGACCCCCACACACAATCAAACCTGCACTCCAGGCACCGATCTACCAAAGTTTGAGCAAAGAGTTCAGCTTTGTCAGAAGAAGAGATGGCAACTGAGCTGTTGGAATGGAAAAGAGGAGGGAAAGAAGAGGAAGTAAAATTGCTGGAGAGGTTCTCAGCTAGATGCCAGAAAGAACGAGAAGGATTAGAATTTGATAGGTTTTCACAGTTTTGTATGATGGAGTTTTTTGTGAGTAAAAAACCAGATTTTGCATGATTCCAGGCAGAAATATAAGCTGAATGAGAGTCAGGAGTTGGATGGCAACAGAACCTTCTGAAAGACTCCTCTCTGTTGTGGATATTATTAGAATAATTAAAGGTAAATCAAGGTTTTTTTCCATTAGTAGTAGGAAAATAATATGGAATGTATGGCTCCATGCCCAGGAGAATCAGCTCTGTGATGCACTCAACACACACGGAAGGGCCCTGGCCACAGAAGCAGTTATCATTTCATGGAAAATCTGAGTAGTAGTGCCTAAGGACCTCCCAATCAGCGGCACGAAAGTGCCAAAGGTGCCTCCTCTTCGGAGGATCCAAAGGCCAAATTGGAGCAATAGAACAGGAAACAGATATAAGATTGTGGTTGGAGGAGCCCAGTGGAGAAAAAAGTTTGTTAGAGTAAGAAATAAATCAAGAATGTTGGGCCTATCTAGAAGGCAATTTGGGATACAAGTAGGGTGCTGTACAATCTGCTCCAGGTCATTTTGGATAGGAAAGTTGTCAGCTAGCTCACCAGGGATGTTGGTGAAATGGGAGGAAAGCCAAAGGTGGTGGTGGTGGTGGTGGTGAACATTGAAATCTCCTAAAATGGAGATCTGAGCAAAGGGAGAGTGGGAAATAATGTATTTCACTTTGGAAATGAGGTAGCCAAAGAAGTTTGGATAGTCAGTAGAATTGGGAGAAAGGTAAACAGCGTGGATGTATTTAGTTTGAGATTGGCATGTAAGCTGTAGCCAGAGGGTATAGAATTCAGAAGATTTGTTTGGGAATACGAGAACAAGTTAGGTCATTGTGTACATATATGCAACATCCACCTTTGGAGTGAAATTGAGTACAGGTATCCCTTGTTTAACAATCATTCACTCAATGATCACTCACTTTAACGATCTATTTTTTTAACACCTTTTCTTGTACAATGATTGGCCAAGATTTGGTTTAGCAATCACTATGGTGGGCAAAGTTTGGTTTCTGGTACTCCATGGGTGCATCTCTAACTTCACTTATCAAATCAAAATGGCCACCATGTGCAGAAATGAATTTATCCTCCTCTGCACAGCTTGCCTGACCTGCGTGCCCCTAAAAGTAGCCACCCCCTGCACTTCCTTCTTGCCCTGCCAGTGTTTTGATTTGCTTTTGCTTCTGCACCACTCTGCATTATTGTGTAAGATTGCGCACGATTGTGATAGTTATGTTATTCAACACCTTTGTGGAGTGCAAAGCAACATTGTGTAGACTGTTTGGTGCTAATTTGAACTGTGTTAAGTGACTGTGAACATTGAAAATGATGGGTAAGTGTATGGCTGCTTCCCATGCATCATTGGGTAAGGCTAAGCTCTCTCGTAAGTCCTTGACTTTGGAGGTTAAGCTGGATATTATTAAGCACCACAAGAGTGGTGAAGGGGTGAACTCCATCATGAGCACCATGTAGGAATGTATCCCCTATTAACCCATGTTATAACATCCTCATTGTGATCAGTTTTTCAGGAAATAACCCAATCATTAAACGAGGTATACCTGTATAGAGAAAGTAAGAGGGTACAGAAAAGGGGTTGCTGTCAGTCATCCCAAGCACCCAAGTTTCAGTGAGGGAAAGATGAAGTAGTTTAGAGGAGAAGTGGTGTTCAACAAATTGAAAATTTGAGGAAAGGCCATGAATGTTTCAGAAGTTTATGAAAAGTGAATCGGGCAGAGGCCTAGAACATCTCAAATGGGTGGTAGCAGATCCAGCCCTGCTACCAAGTCTGCATTCATGGTACTGGCAGCAGGGGAGCTAGAAATGGGGACATTTATGGTCCCCTCCCTAGGGGACTCTAAGGCTCTTGAAGTTGATGCCATTTTTTTTTTAATTTTGAAAAAATTATGTAGTGTGTAAGATGCATGTATATGTAGTGAGGAATAGGGAGAGAAGTGTGTGATTAATTATTAATAAGTGTGTAATTCGTTATTGATTATTATTAGTGTGTGATTGTTGATTATTATTGGTGTATGATTGATCATTGATTATTAAAAAGTCAACATATTTTATTTTTTGTGCCCTAGGCTGTTGAGTTTTTTTAGTATGATTTGAATTGGATTGTGTGTTTAGGTGCACTAGTAATTGTAAGTTTTTGGCACACTGACTGCTGGTGTCATAAAGCGACTTCTCACAAAAGATGTTGCTGAGTCACGGTGGCTAGTCAGATTTTAACATCAGACCTCTTTATCAGAAATCTGACTTCATAACCAGTTGATCACCCTTCCTCTGTGCACTTAAATTCATGCCAACAAATTAGATCTTATAGTGCCTGTCTGGGTATGCTTCTCACTGATTTATGTAGGCTATATAGTAGGGTGCATCAGCCTATAAGGGGTGAAATTTTGAACTTTGGATATTGATTCGGCCCTATGATATTATGGTTACAATCCCCAACAAACCTTCAGTGTCCACGTTTCAAGCTGTTCTGACAATATTTAGTGGGTCCACCTCGAAGATGAAAATTTGACAATTGTGGAATTTTATGGTTTGACTAGAAAATCTTATGTGTAAGCGTTGTAGATTTTGTTTGAAAAAAAAATTGTAAATAGTTAGTTTTAGGCAAGTTTTTAGCCTCAATTCATGAAATTATCTGTCTTTTTAGACTTTTTTTTTTGTATTATTCTGAGAATCATGAAGTGAGTTACCAGGATGCGGGACGAGGACCCAACTTGCCAAGCATCCCACCGACCACCTCCACCTATTAAAAATGGTATTTCATGATAAAATACTTGTAAAAATTGATTTGCTTATTGATATCTTAATTCTTCTCTTTTTTGTCCTTTTTTCTTTAAAAGATGATAAAGAAGCTTGTCTCTTTCTCAGATTAGGAGTGGCTTTTCTGTCAGCTTCTACAACTTGGAGAACATTTTGAAGATGTTCTTCAGTCCTTGCAGCCTCATAAAAGTCACTGCATAGTTTTACTGCCCTCTCAGAGCCATCATTTATGACATTTATAGCCAAACGTTTTTCTTTGGAAGATATAAATGATGCTGTTGTTTTCCATTCAACAATCTCAACCATTAAAAAATCATAGTCTAACTGTAGTGAAGAGAATATGAACCATGAGTTTTTGTCAACCAAGTCAGCTAGTGTGGTTTCTGATTGTAGATTGATGGGGAAATTAGGCTTTCCAAAACTAGATCCATGTCTACCTTCTGGAACCACTGTCTCAATCTTGTGGTTTATAGGAAAGTAGATGGTTTGTTATAGCACGTAGTTCATTTTTTGGAACCAAATTGTTGAATAATACAAGAGGAATCATCTCTGATGAAAGGTACCAGAGATGACATTTCAAAGATGTTAGAGCACTTTTTGCTATTTGCTTGTTTACTTCCTCGTATCTAAGAAGCTTTTTGTAAAGCTGCAAATCGTGCCATGGTGCATCAAAAACTGAAGAGCAGGTCATCCACCATGGGTAGTAAATCAGTGAAATGAAGGTTGCAAAGTCTCTCAGTTTCAGAATTTGTTGCTTGTTTGTGATTGTTACTGAAGGTAGTTTCGAGATATTATCTTCTAGTAATGCAATTTTTAGAGCATATATTGCTTTACTCATCCATCTGGCTCTATGTATAGCACCAGGTCGCTGAGGGTTATATCCTTATCACTAGGTCCTGCATTTAAGTATAACACAACTAAGTCAGAAAATTGTTTGTAGTCATATCGTGTATGTTGCTTTTCTATATTACTTATTTGAATTGCATAATCGTCCATTCCTGAAGAATCTCCTGGACAGCTTTGGAGTACTGATTGAAGTCAATTTTTTTCAATTTTTCATCCTTGGAAATCCACTGAAACTTTTCTCGAAATCTGTTAAAGACATTAATTTCTGGTCCACTCGAAGTTTCTACTTTCATGTCCTGAAACACATGACTCATAATAACTTCACCAACATGATGCCTGCATGCAGACCATAATAAAGGCCGTCCAATCTCTTGTTGGATAGTTATGCATGCAGCACTCACCTGTCCCGTGTTGGTTGCTGTAGTGTCAAAACCAAGTTCACTATTGAATCGGAGCAGTTCCACAATTTCAGTAGCTTCATAACTTCTTCAGTCAAGTTTTTCCCAGATTGGCCACTGCCACCAGCACTAGGATGATATGATGGAATACCAAGTAGTTTGAGATCCATTGAATTTCCAACTGATACGGCTAATCGTTCTTCTGTAACATATTTATCATGCAGAGTAGAAATTATTTTTGAATCCCAATGAAGAGAGGCCAATTTAGGAGGATTCCAGGATTTTTGAATGGAACTTGAAATTTTTTGGGCTACTTCGCATCTTGCTCTATCAGCTGTAGCATATGAAGTTGCCACTGCCTTAGTGTTACCACCACATTCTTCAACAAAAGCTTTTGTGAATGCAGCCTGTTGTGCCGGAGTCATTTTCATTCTTGATGACAAAGAAACAAGTTTTGGTCTTTTCAGAATGTCATGAGGAATGATAGTGTAGTGAATACTCTTATTTTAGTTTTAAGATAAATGTTAATTTTACCGTCTTGAATTTCGGAATAGCTATAAATTCATTTAAAATTAGTTACCCATCATAATTCAATTGTAAACCACATTAATACTAATTTTATGTATACTGTATTATTTTATTGTATGTAAACATAATTAATTATATATCACAATTGTCAGTTAATCATTTATATTCAAATAATTATTTTAATCTAATACCATGTCCATTTTGCAAATAAATAATAGAAATCCAAGGGTTATATTTTCTATCCTTGGTACTGTCGCAGTTTCACCTAACGGACTCAATACGGCTAGTGAGATAATCACTGGTTGGCACTTAACCAGCGGCAGTGCTTATGGCTACATCATCCAGGTTAACCTATACCGGATAGATGCGCTACGGTCCCAAGCCGTAGCTTGCCTAGGCCCAACGACGACGACGACGAAAACCACTTTAAATTTGGAAAGAAGACTAGGAAGTGCATCTCCCCTTGCAATTTTTCGTCGGAAAACCCCAGCAGCGAGTCCTAATGGCGTCTAGTACTCGCACTGCCAACCTGTTATTCATAAAGGACAGGAACTCTGGTGTCAATTTCTTGGTTGATACCGGAGCGTCAGTCAGTGTATTTCCTCAAAAATCTGGTCATACGCACTCGGAATCTCCGCCTCTATACGCTGCTAACGGTTCACGCATACCCACGTATGGTACTCAGTCGCGTGAACTAAACTTGGGCCTTCACCGATCCTTCAAGTGGATTTTCATCTGTGCTCAAGTGCAGCATCCCATAATCGGCGCTGACTTCCTCCAGCATTTCAAACTCCTGGTGGATCTTGACAAGCGACGCTTATGCGACCAGGCCACACTGCTTTCTGTTCTTGCCAAACAGGTTGCCCTTCCGGACGCCTCGAACTCTGCACTTTCCCTCGTTCCCCCTAATTCCATGTACCAGTGCCTTTTCCAGCGATATCCAGGAATTCTTCAACCGATGCAGATGGGTGATACCATTAAGCACACCATTACCCATCACATTACAACAAAAGGTCCCCCTGTGTTTGCAAAACCCAGACGTCTTGCCCCGGACAAACTGAAAGCTGCCAAATCGGAATTCCAGCTTATGATAGATCTTGGGATAATAAGACCTTCCAAAAGCAGTTGGTCCTCTCCCCTACACCTGGTCCAGAAGAAGTCAGGAGACTGGAGACCATGTGGGGATTACCGGTTTTTGAATTCGACAACCATCCCGGACCGATATCCGGTACCAAATGTCCAAGACTTTACTTCTCTTCTCCACGGCAAATCTATCTTCAGTAAAATAGACCTCGTTAAGGCTTTCCACCACATTCCCGTAGAGCCTTCGGATATTCCCAAGACTGCAGTTTGTACACCATTTGGGTTATTCGAATTTGTGAAGATGCCGTTCGGGCTACAGAATGCTGCGCAAACCTTTCAGAGGTTTATAGATGAGGTCACCAGAGGCTTAGACTTTGTTTATGCCTACATCGATGATTTGCTTGTGGCCAGCTCAATGGAAGAGGAACATAAGGAACATCTTTCACTCCTCTTTCAATGCTTAGAACAATACGGTGTTACTATTAATGCATCTAAGTGTGTGTTTGCACAGCCAACCTTGGAATTTCTTGGTCACACGATTTCGCAGCACGGAATTACCCCCTTCAGGACAAGTGTGAAGTGATAAAAATTACCCTATGCCAAATAATCAGCGTGAGTTACGTCGGTTTCTAGGTTTGGTAAATTATTACCACAAGTTCATTAAAAACTGTGCCAGTGTTCTTGCTCCTCTACAGCTATGATCACACACAAACGCAAGGTAACGAAATTGGTATGGTGTAGCGATAGTTTACAGGCGTTCGACAATGCCAAAAATGCTATCAATAGTGCATTGTCTCTGTCATTTCCTATCAGTGATGCCCCCTTAACTCTGACGGTCGATGCATCAGATGTTGCGATCGGTGGGGTGTTGGAACAAACCATTAACGGTCAACAAGCACCCATCGCGTTTTACTCGAAAAAGCTGCAGCCAGCCCAAACGCGTTATAGTGCTTTCGGACGTGAACTTCTTGCTATTTACTTAAACGTGAAGCATTTTCAACATTTCCTTGAAGGCCGAGAGTTTTGTGTTTTTACCGACCACAAACCTTTGGTCACTGTCTTCAATAAAAACAGCTGTAACCACTCTCCCAGAGTCATCAGGCAACTCGATTATATCTCGCAATTTACCACAGATATCCGCCACATCAAGGTGTCTTAAACACTCCAGCGGATGCACTTTCAAGAATAGAGATTACTTCTGTTACCCTCAGCTCTACACTGTGGAATGCTATTGCACAGGATCAAGATAAGGATACGGAACTACAAGACCTGCTCAGAGAAGACTCCACTCACTCACTTTCCCTCAAGAAAATGAGTATGCCAGGATTGTCTGTGCCCCTCTATTGCGACGTATCAACAGCTGCTATTCGCCCTTATGTCCCTCCATGTCACAGACAAGCAGTCTTCACGGATCTTCATAAGCCCTCCCATCCTGGTATCCGTGCTTCGCAACACCTGGTTACCTCTCGCTTTGTTTGGCCCTCGATGCGGAAGGATGTCAAACATTGGACCAAAACGTGCCTTGCCTGCCAGCGTGCCAAAGTCCAAAGGCACACCAGGTCCCCCTTTGACGCATTTCCGCCCCCATCCCAGCGATTTGAGGTAATTCATGTAGACATTGTTGGCCCTCTTCCAGTGATTCAAGGCCAACGTTATCTGCTCACCTGTCTCGACCGCTTTTCCAGATGGCCTGAAGCCATCCCACTTCCTGATATCCAAGCGGACACTGTTGCAAGAGCCTTTCTTCATGGATGGGTATCAAGATTTGGATTGCCGACAAAAGTCATCACTGACCAAGGTCGCCAATTTGAGTCCGCTTTGGAAGAAGTTTACCAGCTTGTTGGGTACAGTACATGCGCATACCTGTGCATATCATCCGCAAGCTAACGGCCTCGTCGAACGCTTCCATCGCCAGCTGAAGTCATCCCTTATGTGTCACGAAGACTCCCATTGGATGGATAAGCTTCCACTCGTGTTGCTTGGTATTCGCTCTGCATTTAAGAGTGATCTGAAGACTACAGCGGCTGAACTAGTCTATGGAACAACACTGCGGCTACCAGGTGGCTACTTCACTGCAGGGGATAAGTCATGTGATCCTACGGAATTCGCTCAAACACTTTCCTCTCACATGCAGTCCCTTCAGCCTGTTCCCCCTCGATTGACTAGCCAACAGAACATCTTTGTTTCCCCAGCCCTCCAGTCTTGCACCCACGTTTTCGTTCGTGTACCTGTCCCAAAACGGCCTCTCCAATGTCCATATGACGGGCCCTATGAAGTTCTCCGACGTACGCGCAAATCATTTCTCATCCAGCGCGGTTCCAAGGTCGACAAGGTTTCTAGCGATCGTCTTAAGCCTGCGTTTTTGGAATCAACCTTAAGCGAGGTACATGTAGCTACCAAAAAGGTCCAGGGAAAATCTGTGTCGTTCGGAACTCTTTGAACTTCCTCTCTGGTGGGGGAGTGTGTAGTGAATACTCTTATTTTAGTTTTAAGATAAATGTTAATTTTACCGTCTTGAATTTCGGAATAGCTATAAATTCATTTTAAATTAGTTACCCATCATAATTCAATTGTAAACCACATTAATACTAATTTTATGTATACTGTATTATTTTATTGTATGTAAACATAATTAATTATATATCACAATTGTCAGTTAATCATTTATATTCAAATAATTATTTTAATCTAATACCATGTCCATTTTGCAAATAAATAATAGAAATCCAAGGGTTATATTTTCTATCCTTGGTACTGTCGCAGTTTCGCCTAACGGACTCAATACGGCTAGTGAGATAATCACTGGTTGGCACTTAACCAGCGGCAGTGCTTATGGCTACATCATCCAGGTTAACCTATACCGGATAGATGCGCTACGGTCCCAAGCCGTAGCTTGCCTAGGCCCAACGACGACGATGACGAAAACCAACAATAGCTTGAGTACCTAAACAGACTGTTGACTGTGTGGATTTTCCATCTTTTTCAGCTCCATCATTAGCTTCTGACTCACTCTCAATGGTAGTTGTATCGCTTGTCTTCTGACTCACTCTCAATGGTAGTTGTATCGCTTGTGCTACTGCTTTCTAATTCAACATAACTGCAAGAAGCTTCAGTGTGTCTCAATTCCTTTTCTTTTCTCGCATTTTCTTCACATTTTCAAAAATTAATGCGCTTCATTTTGGATGCTAAAGTTTGATCATGAGCTCCAAAAGAAGCAATTCTATTCCCTTGCATAGATTGAAGAAATTGTATATCTTCTGGATTACTCATAATTTTTTTGGCATTTTTAATCCACAGTGGAAAAGTCATTTTAAGTCGCATTTCCATATCTTCTAGTCTTGTCTTTGTACTTTGTAGCTCTCTTCTTTTCAATGGAATTTCTCTGTTTCACATTCTTTTCTGACAATGAAATTATTTTCTCACATGCTTTTTTCTCAGTAATCATTGGTATGTTGGCTTTATTGTAGAATGGTTGAATTTCTGTTAAAACAATTTTAGCTATATCTCGCTTAGTTGTTCTCTCTTTTAGACCCTGTTGCTGGTGAAATAGGAAACATCTAAGAACTTGTTCACTTGTTGGCAAGCGACATCCTACAATCTTTGCATCATTATTTGTGATGCCAGGACCTAATCCAAATATACAGGGTTTTTTTCGTGTTTTTACATCAACTTTATCTGCACCACTTGAACAAGTTTTACCACTAGAAGTGGCTTCACTGGCTTTACCACTATTATCCATTATATCATATATCAACTATTATCACCAACATATATCAAAAATTGACCTGTAATAGAAACATAGATTAATATTAAAGTAGTCTACATGCCTGAAAATAAGAAAAAATAGCTATAGGTATTTCATGATGGCAAATGATGTTTATTAATAGTAGCTATGGCTTAAACACAAGCAAACTAAACATACTAGGCCTATAGTACCTTAAGGATCATTCAATTCAATAAAATAAAGGTATATGTGAAAAAAATAATTTAAGGCAATTTATCCCAAAAATTGTCATTTTTGTAAAAGTTTAGGAGCTAGGTAGACCCAGTAGATATTAATCAATTGACCTGAAATTTTGCATGTGAATTTTTTTTTGGGAATATAACCATAATAATGTAGGGCCAAATCAATTTTTGAAAGTTGCCATTTTTGATGCACCCTACGTATATAGTGACTTAGGGTGGTCCAAGGTCTGGTCCAAAAAAAACCTTTTTTTTTTCAAAATTTCAGTCTTACCCTCCCATTTGGTGCCAATAATTGAAAAAGCTTTGCATGTAAAATTACAGCCATTTCGAATAATATTTCAGGGTCCCTGCATTATTTTGAAGTTTACACCTGTTGCCAAATTCCACTTCCTTGTTCGTCTCCTTCAGTTTTGTGCCAATGCCAGAAAAAGCAAGCCATGCAGAACAGCAGCTCATTTCAATCATATTTATGGGTACATTCAGGATTTTACATCTTCCAAGATTAGTTCATCCAATTTCAGTTGGAATTAATTAAGTTCCCCTCAATATGTTGCTTGCCACATGTTGTGGGGCATTCAGGTCCCCTTCATTTCCATGAGTATTAGCCCCTCTAAGGGGGGTTTCACAACTGCCAGTTGTTAATTGTATTGTGGCCTGATTTCACTACTTGGCAAGTGCTTTCTCCCACTGTTCTTCAATCACTTGGAGTAGGAACTGCTTTTGTGGTTTGTCTTTTGTCAGGATCTCATTGTAGGTTATAATCAGATGAACTCCCTCTGCACAATCATTCACAACTTTCAGTGCTTCGACTCTCTCTCTCTTCCTTTGTTTTATGATGTGAGCTGGGATGTTGCATATACAGTGTTTTATATTTGCATTCTGTGGATAATTGGTCAAGTTTTATAACTTGCATAGATGATGATTTCACATAATCCCAACTCCTGTAATACAGGACCTGACTGTACGTACATCCATCACTATTGGGGGGGGGCTACATAACATCTTCATGGGTGTCTGGTTGAGCATTATGTAATTTTTGAAAAAAAACACGCACACACACACACACACACACTTTAGTTTTTTAAATTTATCATTTTTTAAATTTATTGTTTATAGTTGAACATGAGATGCCAATGAAGAAGTGCTATGTGAAAGGAGAGAGTGCCAAACTTTGTGATTACAAGAAGTCTTCTTACTGCAAAAACTTTTACTGCATCTGCTACAGGTAGATATGTAAATATTGTTTGGAAATTGAACTTGGTTGTGGAGTTCAAAGTTTGTTCACTGTGTAATTAATATATTCCATCATTTGTGCACTTGTCATAGGACCTTGGTTTTAAAAATGTTCATAAAATCTAATAGATCATTTAATTGATTATTTTATACTGTAGATTACACAATAGTATACTATAGTATTTAAAATTAATATATTAGGAAATTTAGCCATTGTATGTGGAAGATGGCTGACATTGGTCACACCCATCATCAAATAGTCATCATACAACCTTTGCAGAAATGTAATGAACACTCAAGAAACAAACATAGGTTTACTCTTTATATATATATATATATATATATATATATATATATTATATATATATATATGTGGAAAAGTGTTCCCACAAGAAATAAATGTTAAAATTTAAAGATATCATTTTGTTTGTCTAAATTAAAGTATTAATCCTTTAAAAGATATTATTCTGCTCATATAAATTAAAATATGAATCTGTTAAGTCTTTAATATTGTATAAAGTGCCTCAATGCCAGTGGATTGTCTGGTATCCTTTCTCTAACCCTAACGAAAACAGTGTTGTCATGTCTATAATCTTAAACAGAGATTCTTGTTTTCTTCCGACACCGTCACTCGATCCTTTGTCAGTCAGAAACTCCATTACAAAGAAGTCAGCCAGGAATCACGCACTTGTTTAGAGGAGAGGACCATGGCAAAAATTATTATTGGGCATGCAGAGAGACGAATTTAATTTCTCTGGAAACGTCATATGTGACGCATAGCATTGATGTGAATTCCGACGATGAAGAGCGAAAGAATTTTTGAAATTGGAGAAGATTTTCAAAGACTTTGATCATCAACAAAAAATGGATGAACCGCATTGGAATTGATTACGAAAATTGGATGTCATATGCGATGCATAGCATTGATGTAAATTCCCACAATGAAGAGTGGAGGAATCATCAAAATTGGAGATTTTGAAAGCCTTTAATCGTCAATGAGAAACGTTCTTCAAGGAAGGAATGAGAGATTGCTGGGGTCAGGCGTGTTTGATTCTGTAAGCGCATCTCATTTGGAAACAGCTTCACATTTCTGGATCATGGAGAGTCGAACACATTTGACTCTGCTGTCCCCACAATGAAGAGTGGAAGGACATGAAAACAAAGGCTCTTTCAAGATGGAATAAAAGGAAATAGAGAAAAACTCAGTAACTGGAGTAAAAGTTGCTTTTGACAATTAAGGTTAACATTAAAATGAATAAGTAAACTACGTGGAAAAAAAAGTGTTTAACGTATTGGATAGAAAAGAAATTTTTTTTAAAAAATTTTATTATTCTCTTTTGCGGTTGAAAAGGGAAATTGAGTGTGGGAAAAAAAAAAAGTGTATCCCAGTATTAACGTATAAGGTTGACAATTTATTTTTATTATTATTATTTTTTTGTGTAAGATCAGTTTTGCCTATATATAAATATATAGGTGAATTGCAGTATATATTTATTATTTGTAAACAGTTCATTGTTCGTTGTGAGTGTAAAATGATTTTTTTATCTTGCAATATTTTGGGTATATATACCTTACCTTACCTTACAACCTTACAAAGGTTTTACGCGATGATTTCTCATTTTGCGAAGGTCAAGCTTGTTGCCCCTCCTCTTGAGCTGGCCTGGTGAAGTAGTGAGTTGGATTCTTGTGCTCTCCACCTCACATAGCCAGGTATGCCTGGTTCATCGGGGATTGTTCTGAGCCAGGCGTCTAGTCTTTTGAAGATTTCCACTGCAACTCCCATTGTGTTTCTAAGGTCTTTGGGCAACTGATTAAACAGTTTTTGTCCTCACTACAAAACTATTTTCTTTCAGGGTTAAGGATGTTCCTTGTCTCACCTTCAATTTGGGAATATGACAGTCTACCATTTCTACTTTCCACCATTGTTTGGGGAGTTATAGGGTTCAGAGTAATATTAGAGACTAGTTTCTTCATTATTTTTCAAGTGTAAATAATGGTGTATCTCTCTCTCCTCGTTTCTAGTGAATATAGGTCTACTTCGCGTAACCTTTCCCAGTAATTTAGTTCTTTGCACCCATTAATCTTGGCTGTGAAGCTTCTCTGGATCCCTTCCAGCTGTCTAATGTCTTTTTTTATATGGGGATGTTAGGACTGAGCAGTATTCCAATTTGAGTATTATCAGGGTTTTCAATAGAGGAATCATTACATTCCTGTCACTTCGTTTAAAGGTTCTCAATATCTGACCCATTATTCTCTTTGCTCTGTTTACTGCTATCTTATTTTGTGTTTCAAATTTCGCTTCATCTGTCATTACAACCCCTAAATCTTTTGCTCTGGAATTTCTCTGAATTTCCTGTTCATTTTGGGTATAATATTCCATGGATTTTAGGTCTTCTCTTTTTCCATACTGTAATAGCTGAAATTTCTTAGTGTTAAACTTCATATTGTTGTTTTCCGTTCACCTGTAGATTCTGTTTGTCAGTTTGTAGAGATCCTGTCTTCTGGGTTTCTTATTTTTCTACTGATCTTTGTGTCATCCACAAAGGATGTTACTGTGCTGTCTCTGGTAATGTCCTCATCTATGTCAGTTAGCATGATTATGAATAGTAGTAGAGCTAATACTGTTCCTTGTGGTACTGAGCTGAGGAACTTTGATTCTGATGAAGATACTCCTTGTACTGTAACAACTTGCTGCCACTCACAAAGGAAATTATATATCCATTTCCCTACTTTTCCTGTTATTCCCATATACTTCAGTTTATGTATTATGGTTCCATGATATTCCATAATATAAAGTCTACAGGTGTATGTTACATCATAGTTTTCATTACTTTCAAGTGCATCAATAATAATGTTGTATTCCATTAATTGTTATAGGCATGATCTGCCTGACTGAAACCCATGTTGGTTATCATTGAATTTTTTCTGAGTTTCCAAAAAGTCATAGATTTTCTGTCTAACTATTCTTTCAAATATTTTAGTGAGATAGGATGTAAGCAATACTGGCCTATAGTTTTTGACCTTGGATCAATCTCCTCCTTTATATATAGGGACTATGTTCACGCTCTTCAGGATGCCCAGTATTTCTCCCATGTCTAGTGATCATCTCCATATCCAGTATAGGGGCTCAGCGATTGCATTCCTGCAGTTTTTGATCAGTGTGGCATTCCATTTATCCGGTCCTGCCACTGAGTGTGTTTTTAGTTTCCCTATGGCTTGTGTAATATCCGTCGTAAAGTCAAAATCTGTTATACTTTCCCCTTGTGGTTCTTCTTCAAAGAACGCGCTTCTATCGCGTATAAATTTGTCAGTTTTTGGGATACTGAAAGATGATTCATACTGAGCTCTTAATTTTTCAGATACAGTACTTCTGTTAGATCATAAGATAAATCACTGTTCTCATTTTTTGAAGGTCCAATAGTCACATGGTTTTTCGACTTTCTTTTTGAGAAATTGCACAAGTACTTTGATTTAGCCTTTATCGCTTCTATAGCGTCGTTGTCATCTTTTTCTGTATGCTTCGCGATTAGTTCCTGTATGACGACATCGATACTTTGCAATTTATCATTTAATATTTTTCTGTTGTTGTTATTGTTACAATTATTTAATTTTGCAGTCACTCTTTTTCTCTTTCAAAGCAATGCCCTCTGTCTTTTGAACCTGCTTCTCTTTCCTCTTTGTTGTATCTTTGGGACATGTTTTTCCACAATTTCTAACATCTCCTCTAACGTCATTAGCATCTCCTCCATTGTCTTGGCCTCGAAAATGGTTTTCCAATCTATTACTTCCATGCTGGATGTCACATCTTCCCAGTTTATAGCTTTGGAGTGAAAATTAAAAATTTTGAATTTGCTTCTTTCTGTTGTGCATGTTCTTTCCTTTCCTGTTGCCTTTATGTTAGTTGTTATTTCAATGATATATTTATATATATATATATATATATATATATATATATATATATATATATATATATATATGCGTATGTCTATGTGTGTGTATGGATAGGTGAACTTAGACCAGTGTAAAAAGTGGACCTAAAGAAATCAGACTCCAAGTGCTCAAGGACACACAAGTGACCATTAATTATAAGTGTTCATTAGTGCATAAGTATCAATTTTAATGTAAAATTTAACTGATAAGTAGAGTGGATTAAGTACTAAGTAGATGTATTTTGTTTAACTATTTCTTTTGTCTTTATGTAACATTATATCCAACTACTACTTCAATAATATCTGTCTTTATAAAACCCTACATCCAACTACTTTTGTTTGAGAGGATTTTTCAAACTAACCCCCGAGTACCAACTCTGGGAGGGGAGCCATGTGGAAAAGTGTTTCCACAAGAAAATAAATTTGTTAAAATTTAAAGATATTATTTTGTTTGTATAAATTAAAGTATTAATCCTTTAAAAGATGATATTCTGCTCGTATAAATTAAAATATGCATCCGTTAAATTTTTAATATTGTATAAAGTGCCTCAATGCCAGTGGATTCGTCAGCCAGTGGATTCGTCAGCCAGTGGATTCGTCAGCCAGTGGATTTGTCAGCCAGTGGATTTGTCAGCCAGTGGATTTGTCAGCCAGTGGATTTGTCAGCCAGTGGATTTGTCAGCCAGTGGATTTGTCAGCCAGTGGATGTCAGCCAGACTCTGTACTCATTCGTCAGCCAGACTCTGTACTGAATGGACGCATTTCCTGAGCTCTCTGATATTGCTTCTACTTTTGCATATTGCTAATAACTTACTTTGGAAAGTTTTGAATTTTATATACTTGCGTTTATATTCACATTGTTATAGTTAAGTAATTGAATATTAGTGGTTTTTAGTGATTTAGAAGTTTTCATAGCGTGCTGGCATAATTTAACTTATACTTGTGATGGTTATAAACTAATTTAACTTGCGCGATGCTGTCGCAAAAAGCGTCGTGTGTTTGGTGTGGGGTAAACCGGTGGTATACAGATTTTAAAGATTATAACAGTGGTCCTATGGCGATTACCGAGAGATCAGTTTGTTTCTTTTGCAATTTAAGGGAGGAAATAGTTAACATAAAACGCAGTGTACGTGAGCTAACAAAGATTTTCAATGCTTGATGAGGGTAGGGGTAGGGCTACAGTTGATGAAAGCTGAATCAATACCAACGTTGAAGACGTTAGTAATTTGAAGGGTGAGGTGCATAACCTAGTTTCTAGTTTAGGTAGCTTATTGGGAAGGTTGAATAGAGTTGAAGGGGTTAAGGTTGGTCCAAGATTAGTAGATGGGGAGGGATTTAGAGAAGTTGAGGGTGGAGCTAGGCTGCGTAAGTTAGATGATAGAATCCCCCCCCCCCCCCCCCCCCCCCATCGAGGTTTTGAACCCTTTCGCCCATTTGGAAAGGGACGTGAATGAGTTGGAAACTATTTTAATTGGGGACTCTTTAGTGAGCCATTTGGACACAGAGTTTGTTGAATGGCATCCAACCAAGAGGAGGAGGGTCTGTCTCCCAGGGGCCAGGGTTGACAGAGTTAGAGACAAAAGTGGATAGGATTGACATTGCCTCCCGTCACTCGATGTTGGTGACAATGGTAGGGGGCAATGACTCGTATAGGCCTAATACGAGAGTGCCTGACCTTTTGGAGAGATGTAGGGGGTTAATTAGGTCCATAAAGGTGAGGTCAGATAGGTCTTTAGTTCTAGGTATTACCCCTAGGCACAGTTTGGGTCTCAGGATTGTCTAAACTGATATTTTTTAATACTAAATTAGAAGAGATTTGTGCTGAGGAAAATGTACCCTTTGTAAAACTGTGGTCAGAATTCAGTGATCCTAGCCTTTTTATAAAAGATGGGGTGCATTTTAATGGAATGGGTAATGCTAGGCTAGGTAGGTTAATTGACAAAAATGTACAAAAGCTGTATAGGTTGAAGCCTTCTTTAAACATTGTGGGTCCAGGGAACGCAGGCCTGATGTGAAAAATAGTTTAAAATGCTGGCCCGTGGTAAAAAATAACTTAAACCTCTTTTATTGTAACGCATGTAGTATTAGAAATAAATTAAATGAATTTAAGGTGATAATTTATTCCGGTAACTACGATATAGTTGCTATCACTGAAACATGGTTAAATACCGTGACTTGGGACTTGGAGGAATTTGATATACCGGGTTTTAAACTCTTTATTAATGATAGGTTACATAGGATTGGTGGTGGCATTTTGCTGTACATTCATAGTTCCCTTAGGGCTATCGAGGTTAAGATAGATTTTCCAGCAGCAATTAATGCGATATGCATTGAAGTTAGGGTGCTTAGTATTAGTTTTAATATTTTGTTGTTTATAGCCCTCCCATTCAACCCCTCAATACCAATACTATATTTTACTCACTTCTTGGTAACTTTATTGACAATTGAAATAGTATAATTGTTGGAGACTTTAGCTGCCCTAATGTTAATTACAAGACTTTTACTGGTAATGAGGAGGGTTTGAGATTGATTCAGTTCATGGGAGATAATTTTTTATGACAGTTGGTTACTGATCCAACGCATGGTGACAATATTTTAGATTTGATGACAAACAGCGAAAATATAGTCGAAGGTTTAGAAGTAGGCGAGAGTTTAGGATGTAGTGATCATTAAATAGGATAGTAACGTAATAGAAGTCCCTGATTTTCGTAGGGCCAATTTTGATAGTTTTGCGGATAGGATGAGAGTAGTGGACTGGGATAACTTATTTATGGGCAATGACACAAATTTGCATTGGGAGGCATTTGAAGAAAGTTTTATGAATATTGAAAGGGAGTTTATTCCTCATCGGCCCAAGCGTGCTAGAAATCATGGTAGGCCCAAGTGGTGGACAAGGGAAATAGGTGAGTTCATAAATGAGCGTATAGACTTAATAAGCGCAATAGCACAGCAGCTAACTTTAATAGATATATTGAGTTTAGACATCAGGTTAAAAGATCAGTTAGGAATGCTAAGCGTAATTTAGAGACACTTATAGCTGCAGATAGTAAACATAATCCAAAAATGATTTTTGAATACGTCAATAATCGTAAGCTGATAAAAGATAACATAGGCCCTCTAGTGGGTGTTAACGGCGCTTTGGCTTCTGATGTTCAGGCGATGGCAGTATTTTCAATAACTTTTTTGCGACAGTTTTTATCTAGAAGACGTAAATAATGTCCCCAATATGGACAATATTTTTCCATTTAGTAGTGAGATTATTTTGAATGAAATAACTGTTTATGAGGGTGAGATTGCTCATTACAGTAAATACTTGATGAATCGGAATTCAGGATGAGTCAGACTCATCCTCTGTCAAGTGCCATTATTATTTTGTTTCTTTTACTAAGTGAAGTGTTTTTTAATACTGTATTGTACGAAAAGGTAAAGAATAAAATTTTTCGTGTTTCACACAAAATAGTTCTAGCGATGGTAAGTGAAACAGTTTTATTGTTTTTAATGTTTATTTTGTTTATTTTGAACATTGTATTAGACTCACTAATCAAACTTAAAAGGTTAGAGAGTATTTATGCCTCTGTAGGGGTAAATAGGGGGATAATTAAGGTAATTCGCGATGAGTCAGACTTTTCAATGAGTCGGACTGGCTAGAGCCCTATATTGTCGGACTTATTGAGTATTTACTGTATATTGATAGGCTAAAAGTTAGCAAGGCTCCAGGCCCCGACGCTTTTTATCCCAGACATTTGAAAGCTTTGAAAGACATTATTGTAGGCCCCTTAATGAAGATTTTTAATCAGTCACTCAAAACGGGGATTATTCCTGAAGACTTCAAATTAGCTAACATCACGCCCATTTTTTAAAAAGGCAACTGCACAGTAGCTAGCAATTATAGGCCCATTAGCTTAATGTCATTTGTTGGTAAACTATTGGAATCCATCATTAGGGATTGTATTATCGATCACTTAGAAAGTAGAGATTTGATTAATCGTAGTCAGCATGGGTTGCAATGCCATAGATCTTGTTTAACTAATTTGTTAGAATTTTATAATGAAATAGTGCGCAATTACGATAGGCATAGAGCGGCTGACATTATTTATTTAGATTTTAAAAAGGTGTTTGATACAGTTCCGCATAGAAGATTAATTGTGAAGGTTAAAGTGCACAGTATACACGGTAGGGTGCATTAAACGCCCCATGATTTTCAAAAAGTTGTTGGATTTTAATGTCTATTCCCTCAAATGTTACACTTGTTGGTAGAAGTATGTATGCAAAAAAAAAATCAAATCGGAGGTGGTCCTGGGTGGCCACCGGCCACTTTATATATTTAGTAGTGATGCACCGAATATTCGGCAAATATTCGGTATTACTTATAATACTAATATACAAATATTCGGTATTACTATACTTACATTGATTGAAAGTTGAAAATGTATAAAACAACGCCAATGTCACTACTCCAACTTTGCTCGTTTCCGCAAATTTGGCCTCGCTTTGCGGTCACATTCAACCACTTGAAGAAGATTTTGGAAGTGGTCTTCTCCTCTTGCAGCTGAGACAAAATCAGTTGTGAGCTTTAAATGATTGAGTTGACAGCTTTATAGTTGAGCAGAGTCTTGTATAAGCACAAATCAAACCATGGGGCATTTGAAGCAGACTGACATATGAGCCACCAATCACAATAAATATAAACAACAAAAACAACAAACTCCTTCAGTTTTTCCTGTTGATGTTGTGTTGTTACAGTTCCTCGAGGTAGTACAGAAATTTGCTCTTCAAGTAGGCATATTTTGATGGAATAAAGAATCTTTGACATCCACCTTGCTTTATGCATGGCCCAGGTCTGTGGAGTGTTCCTTGTTTTGTGACATCATCATCGAGGACTACCTGGCAGAGTTGTGCCATTTCCTTGTAGTCTTCCCTACAGTATGAAGCGCTTGTGCGGATTGTGCTTAAAACCTTGTTTTTGCAGGATAAAAGCAGTTGTTGTGCATCGTCATTGTACATTGAAATGTCAATTTTGGTTAAACTTTCATCCTTTACATGCGATATGCATTCCCAATTCTTCTGGAATCTTTGGAACAAAGATGCTTCTGGAGACTTTGATGTCTCAATTTTGAGAGCGTCAAACACATGATCCAGGATTACCTCTCCAACATGATGGCGACATGCACACCACAGAAGAGCACGGTCCAGTTTTGATTGAATGGTAACACAGGCAGCTGTAACGTGTCCAGTGTTTGATGCTGTTGTGTCAAAACATAAGTTGACAACTGACTGTTTGCACTTCCATGAATGTAGAAACGTGTAAGTGTGCTCAGCAATGATGTCACCTGATGACATATCACTTCCACGAGGATATCTAGCCACTCCCAGTAGCTTTACATCAGTGGCATTCCCAACCCACTGGCAATCTTTCTTCCTTGCCATTCTTGTTTGTGAGCGTATGCATCTGCTTGCCATCCCAGTGAAGTGTTGCAGCTGTTGGGGCGATCCAATATTCTCGAATATCTTTGGCGATAGCACTTGTTATTGATCGTCGAGCCTTATCAGCAGTTGAATACGACTTGGCCACACGACGTGGATCACCTCCTGCCTCTTGAATTACAGCTTCGGTGAGCACAGCCTGTTGAACAGGAGTTATGTTTAGTCGAGTAGCAACAGACACGACTGAAGGCCTTTTCAGAATATCATGAGGAATAAAGGCAGACGTACCTGCATATGTTGATCTGTGGTGACTACGCTTCCTTTGAAGCTCTGGAATCGCCTCTTCTTCAGTTTCTTCCAAGCTATCTGCAGAGGCACTATCATCAGAGCATACAGAACTTTTCATCTCTTGTACACTGGATGATTCATGACATTCTCGTCTTGAAGCTTCCGCTAAGATGCGTTTTTCTTTTCTACGATCTTTATCAGCTTTCTTCTTGTCAACACTACCAAATGAGGCTACTCTGTCAGATTTCATTGACTCTAAAAATGCTCTATCTTCCTCATTCTTAATGTTTGTCATTGCATCTTTTGTCCATACACCAAAGGTCTTATCAAGACGTTCATTCATGGATTGCAACTTAGCCAAAGTGTTTGGAGATTCTCTGCGAGAAACAGGTATTTGACGCAATTTGTTATTGTCATTAAGAAGGTCAAGTATTAGTTTGCAGCATTGATAGTCTGAAAGCATAGGAATATTTGCTTTAGTGTAGAATGTTTTCAGCTGGATAAGGACTATGCTGGCAGATTTCCATTTGAGTAGCTGTGTTTGTTTGCCTTCACATATTTCTTTCTGGATGTGCCACATCACGCATCGAAGAACCTGCCGGCAAGTTGGGAGGTGGACTCCTGTCAATGTACCATCTCCTTCTGTAAGAGCATTGCCAAGACCAAAAATGGCACTTGCTAATCTGGTCTTCTTAGCTTCCATTGTTACAGCTTCCATTGTTTCTGAAAGACAATAAAGGATATTATTAGACTATAAGTGAAGTTTCATTTATGGTACATGTTTTATGTAAATCACCCCTTTAGGGTGCATCAAACGCCCTTAGGTTCTTGGATTTTAATGTCTATTCTCTCAAATGTTATGTAAATCACCCCTTAGCAACTCTATATTAAAAGAAACAATGTAAGTAGTCAACTGGTTGGTAAATAAAAAAAATAGATATTTTTACATAGCGCAGCCCCCGAAAATTGCCGCGAAAATATAAAAGTGACCGGTGGCCACCCAGGACCACCTCCGATTTAATTAATTTTTGGCATACACACTTCTAGCAACAAGTGTAACATTTGAGAGAATAGACATTAAAATCCAAGAACCTAAGGGCGTTTGATGCACCCTAATACACGGTCAGGTAGCTAACCGGTTAGATGAATGGCTTCGTGCTTGGAGACAGAGGGGTGTTGTTAATGGTAGTGAATCGGGGTGGTTGGATGTAGGTAGCGGTGTTCCACAGGGTTCAATGTTAGGCCCATTGCTATTCATAATTTACATTAACGAAGAGATGTAGGATTGACTAGTAGCCTGTCAAAATTTGCGGATGATACTAAAATAGGCAGGAAGGTTGTTAATGAGGACAATAGAAATAGGCTCCAAGATGATGTAAATAGGATTATGGAGTGGATGGATAAGTGGCAGATGCAATTTAACATAGGCAAATGTAAAGTTTTGCATATAGGTTCTCGTAACAATACACGTACACAATGGATGATAGAGAGTTAGCGAGCATTGATGAGGAAGTAGATTTAGGCATACACGTATCTAAGGATTTAAAAGTTAGGAACCAGTGACTGGAGTCTTGGGGAAAAGCTAAAAAGATGTTAGGCTTCATAGAGCGTAATTTCAAATTTAAATCAAAGGATATTATATTGCCCCTTTACAAGTTCCTAGTCAGGCCTCATTTAGAATATGCCATTCAGTTTTGGTGCCTGTATTTGCATGAGGATATTAATAGGTTAGAAAGGGTTCAGTGTCGTGCCACGAAACTAATTCCGTCATTGCGCAACAAGCCTTATGAAGATAGGATTAAAGAGTTAGACTTGCATTCACTCGAAACTAGGAGATTAAGGGGGGAGCTTATTGAAGTTTTCAAAATCGTTAATAACATCAATAATGTAAATTTTGACAAACTGTTCACTTTCGATAGTAGCAATACTCGTAATAATGGATTTAAGTTGCGTGGCAGATGTTTCATTACTGATATCACTAAAAACTTCCTTATGTTTAAAGTAATTGATAAATGGAATAATCTTCCAGCACTCATCATGAACTCTACCAGCATTAATGTGTTTAAAAACTGGCTAGATTGACATTTTAAAAATATTAATGTTGTTTGAAATAAAAAACAATTGGCAATGGGAGCTCTGGGGGGTCATAATTGGAGATGAGTCTGTTGACATCTAATGCCAGCATGTGATATGCCAGAAAAAAAAAATTAGACTAACACAAACTTAGTTGTAGCTTGTTGAGTAAATTAACCCACGTTTTGTTATTCTTTACACTTTTTTCTTCTCTCTTTATTGCATGTCTGTAGTTTGCATGTTTGCATGGTATGATAGTGTTTGAGTTAAGAATGTGTTGTAATGCATTCTTATTTTACTTCTTTTAATCTTTCATGCCTTTCCAGCCTAGTGGGCTGCATCCTTTACCTCCCTATGGAGGGGAGGAGGATTGGTCTGCAACAGCTGGAAGAATGTGTTGTTCTTGAGTTAATGTATTGCATGGTTTGTAAGCATTCTTATTTTACTTCTTTTCATCTTTTTCCGGCAGAGTGGGCTCTACCTCCCTATGGAGTAGAGGACTGTTCTGCAATCCTTTCCTATTCTCTCCGACTATTTTTCTGACTTGTTGGCAGTGGCTGGCGGATGATGATGGTGAGTTTTTTTTCTGTTTTTCTGAATGAACGTTAACCCACGAGTGATAGGTGTTGCTACTTACTTAACCCCATATTCTCTTCTCTTAACCCCCTACTCTTTCCTTTCTCTCAGGCTAACCTTAGAGTGGATCTTAAGGGCTTTGTTAGCCTTAGTTTCTGTAGATCTGTAGATCCTTTCTTTAACCCTAATGAAAACAGTGTTGTCATGTCTATAATCTTAAACAGATTCCTAAATTCTAAATGTTCTTTTTGATTATTATAAATCACATAAAAGAGTTAAGTGTAAAACTACAATTATATAAATTATTTTGCTAATATCATTATTAGAGTAGGATTTTGCAAAGTTTAATAATCTTTTGTAACGTGTGGCACCATAGGGGTTTCTGCAGGACAAAAGGAAATGCCTTGAGGGAGTCCCGCCTCGGCCTTCAGGCAGTGTATGTTTCACCCTTGGCCCAGCTGGTTTGGCTGGGCCCCTTAGCTTTTTGATATAAGCATTTATTTCATTTTACATTTCTCTAAACAAGTGTTGTGTAAAGGATTTGATTTTTTAATGACTGTGCATTGTAAAAGAAATCCAATAGTTTAAGTGATTTCCCCCCCCCCCCCCCTTGTGAAATAAAAGACTGACAAAGGAAAACTCAATTTATATCCTTCCGAGAAAAGCATTCCCTTCCCTCAATGGACCGAGAGAGAGAGAGAGGATGCAATTGGGCAAAGGGTATAAAGTGTTGTTCCGGAATCTCGCAGTCAGATTAATTAAACAGTATAAACTTCCTTGGTGCGAGGAAGCGACATACTGAGAATACCTTAAAGGATATCGTCATATCTGACATATATATATATATATATATATATATATATATATATATATAAGGTATATATATATATATATATATATATGTTAAACACAGACTGTGCATGGAACAAGGAACTCTTCTGGAAAAATTAAATCCACTATAGTCCGAATAAGTAATGGTAAATGACAAATACCACAGTTACCATTACTTATTCGGACTATAGTGGATTTAATTTTTCCAGAAGAGTTCCTTGTTCCATGCACGGTCTGTGTTTAACATATAAGTTTCTCAGGGACCATTCTGAGTTTGTGTATATATATATATATATATATATAATATATATATATATATATATATATATATAGATGGAGAAGGAAATCACTCTTCAGAAATATGTAAATTTTTTATTTCTTAACACCAATACAGTTTTGGCTCCTCACAAGCCCTTCTCAATGGTGATGACCGTATAAACAGAGAACAGAGTTTATATACACCTGGAAGTTAATTATCAGGGATTAGCTAACTGAACCTTCCCATCCTCTTCTCAGAGGATAGTTAAGTGACCCCTCCAACCCAGCTTTGACCTGATGGATGTACTTGTGTTGCCTGGGGATTTTTGGAGGGTAATGTTACAAAATTCTTAATTTTATTACATACAATTTTGTTAAAAGAGAATTGACCATCGGATAGCTTAAAATTTTGTATAGAGCCTACAAGACTAGATTCAACAATTCTATGTTCATATTTACCTCAGTAAAAGAATATATGAACACAAGAGAGATCTGAGGGTGGAGAATGAAAAAAGTGCTGTATTCTATCATGTCAGACTATAATCATATGTAATAGATTTCAATAATTGCAACTTTGTTTTCAAATCTAATAATTATGTTAAGTGTAGAATTGTTGAATCTTCTTATATGCTTCTTACAAAATTTTAATCTGTCCAATGGGTCAATTCTCTTTTAACAAAATTATATGTAATAAAATTAAGAATTTTGTAACATTACCATCCAAAAATCCCCAGGCAACACAAGTACATTCATCAGGTCAAAGACTTCCAGGTGTATATAAACTCTGTTCTCTGTGTTGCTGTTAAAGAAATAAAAATTAAGTCTTCCTGAAGAATGATTTCCTTCTCTCCCTCACCCCCCCCTTAATTCTTATTTTATACATTTTATATATATTATTTTTTATAATAGTAATATTAAATAGTTTAGAATAAAAATATCAGTAACTTGAAACTATTCAGCTATTCTGACTCTGATTGCTATGTTAAGTCAAATTAGCGAGGATTTACATTATATATATATATATATGAGCACACCGGACAAAAAATTAGTCACCCCTCTCAGAATGTACCTAATAACGTGTGATGGCGCCTCTGGCCTTGATAACCGCACGAATCCGGCGAGGCAGAGACTCTAAGAGGTTGTGCATGTACTGAACATCGATTTGCTGCCACTCGTTCATCAGCCAGTCCCGAAGTTCCGCCAGAGTCCGTGGGTGTCTATTCCTGCGCTTCACTTTCTGTTTCCAGCCTGAACAACACCTTCGACGCATTCAGGATTAAAGGCTTCATTGGACCTGCGATGTACTCGTCGCCTCCCATCATTGGAGAACAAACAAAAACGGGACTCATCGGACCAAATTACACGTTTCCAATCTGCCGCAGTCCAGTTTTTGTGCCTCTGAGCCCATTTATAACGTGCCAATTTGTGACTTGCTGTTAACAGCGGTCTCTTCCGTGGTACCCTGCTCCAGATGTCCATCACATGCAGTTCTCGTTGCAATGTCCGTTCGGAAATTGGTCGCTGGAGAACCTCATTGGTTTCTTGGAGCAATTGTTCTCTGGTTTGAAAACGATTTGCAGTTACTAGACGAGAAACATGGCGGCAGCCCCTATTGTCGAGAATTGTTTTCCGGCCACAGTTACGCCGTCGATTGTCAGTTGATTGCGAACTACACCACTCTTTGTAAACTCGCTGGACAGTACGCATTGACACACCAACAAATTGGGCTACTTCAGGCATTTTGTGTCCGTGGGCTCTGCCAAACACGATGGCTCCTTTTTGCCACTGAGTAACGTCTGCCTCACGACCCATTTTGCAGACTATATCCAACACACACTTTGTTCTTCACCACCTCACGAAACAGATCTGATCCTGTGTGCTATGTCACCGCTACTTGTCACTTACCAATGCTACATCAGTGCCCTCTGTGTGACCTTGTTGGAATATCAGGTTCAGAGGAATGGCCCATAGAAGTCCGGAAGACTTGAGATAGGACAATCTCATAAATATGGTGTCTGCAGGCTAAATATAAAAGCATAAGACATAGCTGCATCTCGATTGGAAAGATTCATTCTATCATAGGCTGCTACAACATTTTTGTCAATAGGCTTTGACTTTTTAGGAGCCAACATTTTCTTTTTAAATTGCTCTTCAGAGGGACCTTGAAAATTCATTTCAAGGTTGTCATCATTAGTTGATGGTGATGATGATGATGATGATGTGAAATCATCTCTATTGGCAGGCAAGAATGATCTTTTAGATCGCTTCTGCTCTTTGAGGGCTCTTTCACACACTAATTCTTCACGATGAAGCCTTCTTTTCTCTCTTTTTGCAAGAATTTGGTCTACTGTACCCATGCTACTTTGTGTAGGATCTTCTTGCTGGCTTAAGTAGAAAAGCTTGTCTTCTTCATTTGACATCATCAAAAGGGCATTAGAGTGACCAATATCAAGAATTTCAGCCTTAATTTCATCTTTAAACATAGCTTCTTCAATACGGCATTTTTCCTCGGGCCTTTTTCTGTTTTTCATCAATTTATCATAACAGCTTATTAAAGAGTCAATCTTTCGGATGGCACTGTCTCTATGCATTGTGGGAATCCTGGCTTTCTCCCAGTAGGTCATCACTTCATCTAAGCAAAGATTAATGGATCTTCTTCATCCCAATTTTTCCTCTTTTTGATGGAAGAAATATTTTTGCAAAACTTGCAGTTTTGTAGGTAAGCGGCAACAAAGTATATCTTTATATAAATGGCCAATGAGCCAAACTTTAGTTTTAGAACGAGTAGCCATTTTTAGTTTAAAAAATTTAATTTCTGAAATAGTAAAATAAACCAGTTAAATTAGGAGATAAAAAGGATAACTAAAAGGTTCAAGCCAATTAGGCAAAGCCTTTAATTTAGAGTTGACCAATTAAGGATAATATATTTTATCCAAAATTTTTGTTTTCCTTATTAATAATTTTCTCTGAAATAATGATCTAAGATTGTTTTTGTACTCTATTAACACCAAAAATTTCTTAAATAAGAAGAAATTTTTTCATAAGTTGCAGCTCAAGAGTTGAGTTGATCATTGATGTTCTAAGCGCGCCTATTCATTGGAAAATTTTTATAAGTCATTAAATCTCGGGACCCCTAAATATTCTCATATTTGACCAAAATTTTGCTGACATGTCTATCTGGTCCAAAGGAACAAGGGCATTAATGTGGAACAAGGATTTCTTCAACTATAATTTACCCACCATTTTGGTCCACACTAATATATATATATAAAGAATGACGCTTGTATAGAAGAACGTTCCGCACAAGATGAGGAGGGAGAATGAACAAGTGAAAAATGAGGTAACCACCCGGGAATCAAACCCGGGATCTTCTGATTGCTGGTCAGATATGCTAACCACTACACCATGGGCCTCGATTAATCAGAAGTCGTAATTCTCCTACATACGAGTAGAAACCATGCCCTGAGGGGGCACCTCCCGCATGCTGCACATATGTACATTTTAACTGCAAAGAACACACAGTATAATTAATATAAAGAATGATGCTTGTATAGAAGAACGTTCTGCACAAGATGAGGAGGGAGAATGAACAAATGAAAAATGAGGTAACCACCCGGGATCTTCCGATTGCCAGTCAGATATGCTAACCACTACACCAGGGGTTCCCAAAGTGGTCTGTACAGACCCCCAGGGGTCTGTAGGAAGCTTCCAGGGGGTCTCTAAGCTTTTGGAAAAATAGTAACATTAACTATATTAAAATAAATTTCCATTTCACACTAGACCTTCGGTAAGTATTTATTAAACTGGTTTAATGAGTGTAGAATGTTTAATTTTACATTAATTTAAAAGCTATCTATGTTTATGAAATATACTATAGTTTGTAACTGAATTCATAATTTTTTTTGTGGGGGGTCTATGTCCGTACAGAATTAATATTTAGGGGTCCTTGGTGGTAAAAGTTTGGGAACCCCTGCACTACACCATGGGCCTCGATTAATAAGAAGTCGTAATTCTCCTACATACGAGCAGAAACCAACCCCCTGAGGGGGCACTTCCTGCATGCCGCACATATATACATTTTAACTGCAAAGAACACACAGTATAATTAATGTAAAGAATGACGCTTGTATAGAAGAACATTCCGCACAAGATGAGGAGGAGAATGAACAAATGAAGATCCCGGGTTTGATTCCCGGGTCATTACCTCATTTTTAATTTGTTCGTTCTCCCTCCTCATCTTGTGTGGAACGTTCTTCTATACAAGCGTCGTTCTTTACATTAATTATACTGTGTGTTCTTTGCAGTTAAAATGTGTGTATATATATATATATATATATATATATATATATATATATATATATATATATGAAAATTATTTCATGAAAGTAACATGTGAATAATATTTATGAAAATAACCACGAAGGAAAAAAACAAACAATTTGTTCTTTCTACACTTTTACTCCAGACATGACACCCCCCATCAAGAAAGCCATATTTTCTTCAATGTTTTTCCGTGCTCTTAGGATTGCCAGTCTGGAATACATGGATGTTGAATTAGAACAAATTGACAGTATTGGAAGTGATTTGTGTTACTCACCTGCTTTTTTTGAATCTTGTCTTAAGAAGGCAAAACAAACTTTCTATCATATGAATAATAACCGTTGCACTTTGTCAAAGAATATTTTAGTACTTCCATTTTTCCCAATCTTTTTAGGCATTGCTAATATACTTAAACTTTTGAACATTAATGTCATATTTTCATATGACAATATTGGGTCATTCTCTGTCAGATCAACCAAAAAAAATTGAAATTAACACCCTCATCTCTCATATTTTGCTGAAATTTGGTTTATAGGGAGTTTGTGAGCCCTGAATCCATTTCTGAAATTATAAGGTCAATCCGACCAACGGTTCAAGAGATATGACCTCGGGCAATTTGAGGTCACTCGCGAGGTTACTAACATTTGGCGAGCCATAACTTGGGTAATAATTGTCATAATTATATAAAAGTATATATATTTAGAATCAGAAAACGACAAGGAATCCAAATATGCAAGTGTTAGAACTCTAGGTTGAAAAATAAAAAAGTTACACTGTAACCAAAATTTGAGGTCACGATTTGACCTCTGGGGTATCAAATGAGAATTTTTTTTTTAAATGTAAAAAATGAAGGCATAGGCATTGGCTATTAGAATCAGCAAAAAAAAGTTTGTTTATGTTAGTATTTTTCATGTAACTAACATATAAGTGAACACCATATTCATAAGTTGTGCATCAATTCTACCTATTTTTTCACACTTAAGCTCATAATTTGACCTATAGAAATTAAAATTACATTTTTTATAGATATAAAAAACAAAGAGTTCTTGACTAATAGAAACAATCATAAAAAGTTTGTTTATGTTGGTACTTTTCATGTAACTAACTTATAAGTGAACACCATATTTATAAATTGCTTGTCATTTCAAGGAATTTTTATATCTTAGCTATCAATTTGACCTCAAGCTCCAAGAATTTAATAAAAATTGTATTTCACTGCTAATCTACACTGGCAATAATAGTTATAATAGTGAAAGGGGAAGACTAAGCTCACATGTAGCCTAAACAAACCTGTTGAAACATGTTGCTACTTGTCTAAGTGCAGAATCAACAGAGATAGTTGCAAAATTCCTTGTCTACAGGTTAGTACAGTTCCAGCCAGCACTGTGGGTGGCTGGTGGGTATGGTGTTTTAATGAGCCTCAGAGACTATCAAGGCCTAAAATATTAAGTGTGTATAGCTATATATTTTCTAAAAAATATATATTACCTAATTGTAAATCCTATATCTTTACAGGTCAAAATACAATGGTTCGGCACTTGAAATACTGCCAGGACCCTATTCAAAAACACAAGAAACGCATAACAATCAATCTTAGAAAAGTGACTGATGTACTTGTTGAAAAATGTGCTGGAAGAGTGAAAAAAGACTCATTGTTGTGTGTGATGAACTGCTGGACACTGATAATGAAAAACCCCACTATACTTAGTACCACTGAAAACAACGAGTCTGAGCAGGATTCAAATGAATCATCTACTAGCTATCAGTGGCTTGAGTAACATCTCTTCAATTCAAGATCTGGACAATGACAGTGATTGCTTGATAAAGGAAAATCCTTCAACTTCAGTTGAACCAGTTCTAGCATTTCTGGACCAAACACCAGTTAAAAAAAGTAAGTAATAAATTAATATAATAACTTATACTTTACTACAAGGTCTGTTTGATCTACTATATAGCCAATTATATAGCATTTAAGGTACTATAATTAATATTTAATTACTAATATTCAGGTGTGTGAAACCTTTTTTTCTGTTCTTTTCAGAAGGGCTGTCATTAAGCCAGAAAAAGCGCAAGGCTCGTGGTAAGCTATCATCTGCTCAGAAACACCTGAAGGAGAGGCTAGAACTCAGTTATGGTGTTCAAATTACCGAGGAGGTAAGTGATACTTCAAAACCTGAAACTAAATCTGAAAAACATCTAGACAAATTAATGAATGAATTGAAACAGTCATTCCTGGAGAGCAAATGTCACCATCACAAACTACAAATATTGACACACTCACCATACACAATTGAAAAAACAGCTAGTTTCTTTCAAACTACAACATACATGGTGAAAAGAAGCCGTTCACTTAAATCAGAACATGGAATCCTTCCGAAGATTCCACTAATGAGCAAAGGAAAAGTGATATCTGAAGAACACAAAGATATAGTTAGAAGATTCTATGAGTCAGAAGAGGTTAGTCGTATGTGTCCTGGCCAAAAGGATTGCGTGAAAGTTATCAGTGCTGAAGGTGCAATGAAGGTGCAAAAACGATTGGTCCTCGGGAATTTAAGAGAGATGTTTGAACTATATAAAAATGATGAAAAGAATCCCAAAATAGGATTTTCCACATTTGCAAAATTACGGCCATCATATTGTGTGCTTGCTGGTAGTGGTGGGACTCATTCTGTCTGTGTCTGCACATACCATCAAAATCCAAAATTGCAGCTGGCTGCATTGGGAGAAAGAGGTCTTTCATACAAGGATCTTATGGATTACAGTGTCTGCAGTACAGAAAGAGAGACTTGCATGATGCAACTTTGCAATGATTGCCCAAGAGAAGAGGGTGTCCTGGATTTTCTTGAGTTACTTGACAGTGTGAAATCAGCTCCAAATGAAATATCTTACAAGCAATGGGTGACTGTTGACCGTTGTACAATGGTTGATAAGGTGGAGCCACTTCATGAATACTTATCATCCCTAAGCATGAAAATATCCCGCATGGTTCGTCATCACTTTGTTGCTCAGCAACAATCACAGTACTTCAAGCAGTTGAAAGAAACACTACCACCTCAGAGCGAGGTAGTTATAGTAGGTGATTTCTCTGAGAATTATTCTTTCATTGTCCAGGATGCTGCCCAAGGGTTTCACTGGGACAATTCACAGTGTACAGTTCACCCTTTTGTCATCTATTATAGATCATCTGCAGACCAGGAACTTAGCCATTTTAGTGTCTGTTTCTTATCTGCATCACTAAAACACAACACTATAATGGTTTACTCATTCATATTGAAGCTTATGACATATGTTAAATTCAGATGCCCACAATTGAAGAAGGTGCACTATTTCTCAGATGGATGTGCTGGCCAATATAAGAACAGATACAACTTCACAAATCTCTGTTACCATGAAGAGGATTTTGGTCTGTCTTGTGAATGGCACTTCTTTGCTACATCCCATGGCAAAAATGCGTGTGATGGGATTGGAGGAACAGTGAAAAGAGCTACTGCTCGTGCCAGTTTGCAGAGAACTACAGAGAGGCAAATTCTTACACCAGAACACATGTTTCAGTTTTGTGAAGAAAACTTGAGCAAGAAGATAAATTTTTTCTTTGTAACTACAGCTGATTTGAAAGATGCAGAAGAACGGTTGGAACATCGATTCAAGGATAGTAGGGCTATTCCTGGAACTCAGAAATATCATAGATTTGTTCCCCTAAACAAGGAAGAACTGATGGTGTATCCCATTTCAAGTGGCATTGGAGAAAAGAAAAGAAAAGAATAAGGAAAAGTCATTTTACTAATGAACCTGCAATGCTTGGTAACCTAAAATGTGTCAAACCAGGAGAGTATGTTGGCTGCATTTATGACATGCAAGTTTGGTATGGAATTGTGGAGGAATATTGTGAAGAGTTTGATGATTTCACTGTGAACTTTCTACATCCCTCTGGGTCATCAGGATCAAGTGCATATTATTATCCATCAAACAAGGATTCATGTGCAGTGCCAGGACATCATATATTAACTGTAATGAGTTGTCCTACCCTAAGAGGAGGCAGCAGAATTCAATACATTTTTCCACAAAAAGAAATTGATGAGAGCATCGAGCATGCAAAAATTGTATTAGGCTAGCACATGAATCCTCTAAGTAGGTCTTCCCCTTTCACTATTATAACTATTATTGCCAGTGTAGATTAGCAGTGAAATACAATTTTACATTTTTTGCCTTTTTTTTATATCTATAAAAAAAATGTAATTTTAATTTCTATAGGTCAAATTATGAGCTTGTGTGAAAAAATAGGTAGAATTGACGCACAACTTATGAATATGGTGTTCACTTATATGTTAGTTACATGAAAAATACTAACATAAACAAACTTTTTTTTGCTGATTCTAATAGCCAATGCCTATGCCTTCATTTTTTACATTTAAAAAAAAAATTCTCATTTGATACCCCAGAGGTCAAATCGTGACCTCAAATTTTGGTTACAGTGTAACTTTTTTATTTTTCAACCTAGAGTTCTAAAACTTGCATATTTGGATTCCTTGTCGTTTTCTGATTCTAAATATATATACTTTTATATAATTGTGACCATTATTACCCAAGTTATGGGTCGCCAAATGTTAGTGACCTCGCAAGTGACCTCAAATTTCCCGAGGTCATATCTCTTGAACCGTTGGTCGGATTGACCTTATAATTTCAGAAATGGATTCAGGGCCCACAAACTCCCTATAAACCAAATTTCAGCAAAATCTGAGAGATGAGGGTGTTAGGCACTGGTTGATCTGACAGAGAATGACCCTATTGTGAAAAATATCATAGTAGAAAATAGCCCTACCAATAATTTAGGCATTATCTATAAAATTGGTTGTAAACAATGTGATTCCATTTACACTGGACAGATGGGAAAGTATTTGCACGCACATGTAAAACAGGATCAATATTCTGTTAGAATGGGACAGTCATCCAATGCCCTTTTTGTCCATTTGTCAGAGTTATCCCACTGTATTGATTGGAATAATGCTTCAATTTTGTTTCACTCAAGCAACATTGTTAATAGAAATATTCTTGAGTATGTCATTATTCAACTTACAAATAATTCCAACATTAGCCAGGGCCTTTTTTTCGCTGTTTTTTCGCTGTTTTCATTTTTTTCCTCACTCACTGTCACATTGTCCATTGTGTGCAAACTTATGATACTTGCTCTCATCTTGTAGTGTGTGGATTTGCCATTGCTGTTGGCTTAGTGCAATGATTATTCAAGTAAATACCTGTTGTTATTTCTTTTAATGGTTTTTTTACATAATGTCAGATGATTGTTTTGTTTTACTAGGTGATTTTTCATTGGATTTGTTATGAAAGTGTTATGAATTTGGATTTGTTATGAAAGAGCCCAGTAAAGCCTAAAGCTTAAGGGCCAAATTAAGTAAAATAAAATAGTCCAACTTCACAATTATTTATGTAATTGTGAATTGTAGACTCACTGTATTTTATTATTAATAAAGGTTATTCAATTTGACTAAAAAAAAAGCATTAGAAAGGGTTTGGGGGGGGGGGGGGGGGTCAGTGGAGGTTGTGGAATACATCCCTATTGAATACATGTAATAAATGGCTCTCTTTAAATTGCTCTATGCAAACTTTTTTGGAACACAAATCCTGCACAAAACAAGGGCAACCTGTATTGTATAATATTGCCAACAAACTTTTCTTATTTGATTCTTTCTTTGTATTTATGAGCTAGATTTTTTATTTCTATTTGAATGAATTGGTGCAAGGTTAATGAACATAGCCAATGACCAAGGGTTTTGAGATGATATTGCCAAAATAAATTTAATATATTACTCATTTAAGAACCTATCTTGTAATCACACACACACACACACACACACACACACACACACACACACACACACACACACACACACACACACACTGAAAAAGGTGGGAAAATGTGAGTGTAATGATGAGATGATTTGGAGGTTATATATATAGAGGGGGTTAATGCAAACAAGCAAATGTCACCCGCGACCATTTGGAATGGGATGATTCGCAAGTTGTGTATATACACACTACCAGTCAAAAGTTTAAGTACACCCTGAAATATTCATAAATTTCAAATTTTGTTCGAAGTTTTTTATTTATTAACTAAGTTATCATGACACAAATTTTAGATTCATCAAAATAGCCTCCTCTCGCAGCAGTTACAACAGAACAAATTTGAGGCATGCTCTCAACAAAAGAAAGAAGATAGTCTGGTGAAAGCTGCTGCCAGTACTCTTGTAAGAGTTCCCAGAGCTTCTGAGCACTGGATGGCTGCTTGGCTTTCACTAGTCGATCCAGTTCATCCCACACTAGCTCGACGGGGTTCAGATCCAGGGACTGTGCTGGCCATTCCATAACTGTGAGCTGATGTTGCCGTTCTTTCTGCTTCAGATAATTCTGACACAGCTTGGAAGTGTGTTTAGGATCATTGTCTTGCTGCATTATGAACTGTTGGCCAACTAGTAGTCACAGTCCAGATGGGATGGCATGGCACTATAGAATGCTGTGATAGCCATGTTGGTTCAGTATTCCAGTGACTTTGTGGAGATCTCCAACTTGCTCCCCTGCAAAACATCCCCAGACCATCACACTTTCTCCACCATGCTTCACTGCTGGCACATCACACTGCTGTGTCATTCTTTCACCCGCTTTGCGCTGCACAAATACTCTGCATTTGGATCCAAAAACTTCAGACTTTGATTCATCAGTCCAAAGGACAAATTTCCACTGCTCAACAGTCTATTTTTGGTGTTTTTTAGCCCAGGCTAGCCTTTTCTTTTTGTTCTGGAGTCTCAGCATTGGTTTCTTTGCTGCAGTTTGTCCTTTCAATCTTGCCTCTCTTTTTCTTCTCTGAACAGTTGATGTTGAAACTGTTGTACTTCTGGAATTGTTCAGCTGAGCTTTGATTTCAGGTGCTGAGGCATCTGTTGTGCAGACTGGTGACTTGGGTATACTTGTCCTCTGAGTCTGTTGTAGTTCTTGGTTGCCCTAACCTTTTTCTGTCCTTATTTTGACTAGTTTCTTTGTACCATTTAATGGCACAAGCAGCTGCATTCACAGAAACTTAATTTTTTTGCAATTTGCCTCAGTGATTGGCCCTCATTTCTCAAAGTTACAATCGACTGTCTTTTTTCTGTTGTTAACTGAGCTTTGGCACCCATTTTTGCTTTTTGAAACAGAAATATACCTTAAACTACACAGTTAGCTCCTCTGCAAGGATTTTATATGTAAAGACCTGTAGCACATGTTAATAACTGAACACATGTATTAACATACTCCTGAAGAAACACACTACCCTAGTAAAGACTTTTAAACTGTTTTTGGACCTTTGTGCAGAGCTAATGGCATTAATTTTAGGTAGTATGCTAGACATAAATTAATACATTTTGAAGAAGCTTCTGTGTTACAACACACTGCATAGGGCAGATGCACTGAAGCATACAATATGTAAGCCAGGTAAGCAAATTCATCTCTAGTATCTGTTAAGTTTACATTTGAAGTTTGTCATGAGCTAACCAGCAAATCATTGGAAATTAATAGGTGTACTTAAACTTTTGACTGGTAGTGTATATATGCGCCTTGGTGGTGTAGTGGTTAGCATTGCTGACTATGAATCCCTCAGCCCCAGGATTGAGACCTGGTGATGGCAGGTGGTACACAGCAAAACCCAGCTGTTCATCCTTCCACACAATAAAGAAAGTGGTTGGTAGATAAATGGGTACCCTGGGTAGCCTAGTGGTTAAGACACTGGGTTGCTGGTGGGGCATAGTTCAGATTCCATGTTAAACTGTAGGACTAAGGTGGAGTGAAAAGCTTGACCTTCATTAGAATGAACAATTCAGGCGGAAGTAAACCAAAGGTTACGAAAGGTATACAGGCATATTAGTCACATCATGATCATGTCACAACACTGCTTCTAATTAGAATATCTCTTCACTGGTTGTTCTAAGTTTAAACAGCATTTATTCCAGTGTAGTATGATCACTGCACAAAAATGTTTGATGGCATGAAGGTTCAAACCAAGTATGAAACTTGTGATCTTCAAGTGATTAAGAACAATCAAAATGAGAGTATTGTAAAAGAGGTTACATTTACAAAGTAATATTATTTATATTTCCCTCTATCATCGATAGCTGGAGCAGTGATAACTGTGTAAGATGTATTAATAAAGTTGGTTTTAATCATCAAACCTATAAATGTATTTGTGTAGAATGATCCCAGTACATACAGATGTACAATGGTTTGAACTTTTGGAATGGTCCAGTTTTCTTGAGGTATAGAAAATTTAATGTTCAGTTTATTATTATTATTATTATTATTATTTATTATTATTATTATTATTATTATTATTATAGTAGTAGTAGTAGCAGTCAAATAAAAATGGAGGGGTCATACTGCGTTGTAGTTGTCCCTTTGTCTGTCTGTCTGTCTGTCTGTCTGTCTGTTCATTACACTTTTGTGTGCACACTATAACTTTTGAACTACTCAATATAAATTGATGGAACTTCATACACATGTCTATTATCACAAAATAATACATCATGAGCAAGAATCAGGTTCTTGCACCAAACTTAAAGGTTACAAATATACAGGGTTGGTACCCAAAAACCCAAACCCAGAAACCCATCAAAAACCCAGCACAATATTCTGCTGTTTTTTGTACTTCCAGCATCTACTGCTGAAATCAGATATGGCTTTTTTCCATTATGAATACTGTGCGCAATAATAGGATCATTACCTACTGAACTCCAGCCATCTTGTATAAGGGTAATGGTACAATCATCAAGATTAAGGTCATTCTTCATTTCATGGATTACTTCATCATTAACTTTTATTAACAGATCAGATGCCAACCTTTTCCTGTTTGGTGATTCATATCTTGATCTTAGACCTTTGATTAATTTTATAAATTCTTTATTTTCCAAAACGTTGAAGGGTATGTTAGCTGAAAAAAAGAACCTTGCAACTTGCAAATCTAATTCTTCCTTTTGGTCCACAGTCATTCTTACCACAAATGATGTAATTGATCTTTGCCTTTTATGCTTTATTGGTGTTGAATGACAGAATGTGGATGATGAAGAACCTGCATTGGTGTCACTCATTTCAGGCACATTTTCACTTATAATCTTTGGATCATCTTTGCCAGAAGCCAAAGTTGGAGGAAGTGAATCAGTTTCAACTGATGCTCCAAATTTGAGTCTCTGCATACCTCTTGCCTCATTTTCAAAACATTCCACTTTTCTTGTACTGCATTTCTCTAGATGATGTTTTACTCTCAATTTTTCGAGTGATATTTTCTTTGCAATAATTGCATAGTACTCTAGTAGGCTGATCACTTAATAAAGTCACCTCGGCCCCTTCGCTAGCTTTAGATCTTCCACCTCTATAACTCTCTGAGTTTGGCATCTTAAAAATTTTAATTTGAGTTAGGTCTAAATAAAGCTGAAATATGCTGTTAAGAAATAAAGGAAAGATCTAAAATTAAAATGGAGAAAATTCTAATATGTCATTATTATCTCTCATATCTGAACTTTGTGAAATAAAGATGTCTTTTTAATATATATTGTAGATTAGATAAATAAATTAATAAAATAATGGATATATTAGGCACTACATAATTATCGAACCTTTCTAAAAAAAATTTCAACCCATCAAAAACCAAACCCCAGCAAAAACCCAGTTGAGTTAGTTTTTTTGTGAAAAACCTGGGTTTTTGCCAACCCTGCAAATATAGGCAGGGACAATAATAATGATTCAACATCATTATTATTATTATTATTATTATTATTATTATAATTATTATTATTGGAGTCCAATTGCTTTCCTGTTAAGATTTTTCCCTTAAACATTTGGTTGAAATTTATTGTATTATTTAATAATACATTTATTCTTTCTTTATATTTACTTTTTGAGGGATTGAATACTTGCTGGTACTTGTATTAAACATGCATTTAATTACCCTCAAACATGTACGAAGTTGCTTTCTCAAAATCTGTTCCATTAGCAGACATGGGACTGATTACAAAATTTGCTTATGATTTGATTATGATTAGTTGGGTGCGAATTTTTTTGATTTTGATTTAATTATGATTAGTGGATTTGCAAAAATGTTGATTATGAATTGATTATGATTAGTGGGCTTGAAAAATTTATGATTTGATTAGATTATGATTACATGGCTTAAAAATGTTGATTAAAATTTGAATTTGTTTGCCACAGTTAAATATGATTAAATTATGATTACCATGTCAAATATTAATTATGTGTATTTAAATATGGAATTACAAGTAATTGCATACAAGCAGAATATGTTAATGACTAAATGTACAGTGTTATACAGCAGTATTCTAGTATATGTACTCTATTTTACACTCAAAAAGTCACAAAAGAAAACATCTTGCATAAAATTATTCTTCCATCATTATCACATGGTGAAGTTACAATGAACGATTGATATGTTTATTACATTTTACATAATACACTTTAATCATTGAATAATCATTGATTATAACATTCATAATTTTTTATTATGATTTGATTATGATTATAATATTTTCTAAAATTTGGATTATGATTATATATACGGTATTTTCTAATTTTGATTATGAATTGATTATGATTGCATAATCACCATCATAGATTATGATAATTTGATTATGATTAATAATCAACCCCATGTCTGTCCATTAGTTATTAAATTTTACAAATTTTTTGATCTTATGCAACACTTGCTTTAAATATATTTCATTAATATACATTTTCATTTGTGTTTTAGGGATTATTTTTATAATGCACTGACTGAGTCCTGTGAACTGAAAGCAAAGTCTCCATTGCATAAAAATGGTAAGTTTGTGTTTCATGTAAAAATGGTGTATTAGTATTGTGAAGAAATATGGAATATATTTCATTAGTTTGATTTTAAATTAAACCTTGTTGTGAAAAAAAAAAAATAGAAATTACTTAATTTTCTCATTATTATTATTATTATTATTATTATTTTAGGTTACAAAGCTAGGCCTGAAGAATATTGTGTTGAAGGTTCAGACTGCATTGAGGGATTGTACTGTCAACCCAATTTTACTTGCTCCTGCCCAAGGTTCATTATTATATTCATATTTGCATAAGTTCCATTTCTCTCTTAGGAAAAGTTTCTTTCATGTTCATGCAGAATACTGTGTATATATGGAAATGTCAGTATTATACAGGGTGTACATAAAGTCAGGATCTATTTTTGTGAAGCACTTGGAAATTATATGGAATTCAATCATAAAATGATAAAGTGGTAACATTTATTAAATAATTAAGAGTAGGATTCGACGTGATGCCCATCAGTATCCCTGCACAGCTCAAATCGTTCCGCAGCATTCCTAAACACATTCTGGAGCATTTGCGGGGTTATGTTATCTGCAGCAGTTCGTATACGTAAGTTTTCAAGACTCGTAATCTTCGTCTGACAGATGTGCGATTTGATAAAGCCCCATGCAAAGAAATCTAAAGGGGTTAAATCTGATGGTCTCGCTCGCCAAGGTCTGTTGCTGAGGCGTCCAATCCAGCGATTTGGAAAATGTCCATTTAGATAATCCTGAACAATTTTGGCATAGTGACAAGGAGCACCATCATGTTGATAGACGACGGTACTAACAATCCTATCCCCATTGTCTATCTGTCTATCAACATGATGGTGCTCCTTGTCACTATGCCAAAATTGTTCAGGATTATCTAAATAGACATTTTCCAAATCGCTGGATCGGACGCGGAAGCAACAGACCTTGGCCAGCAAGATCACCAGATTTAACCCCTTTAGATTTCTTTGCATGGGGCTTTATCAAGTCGCACATCTGTCAGACGAAGATTACGAGTCTTGAAAACTTACGTATACGAACTGCTGCAGATAACATAACCCCGCAAATGCTCCAGAATGTGCTTAGAAATGCTGCGGAACGATTTGAGCTGTGCAGGGATACTGATGGGCGTCACGTCGAATCATACTCTTAATTATTTAATAAATGTTACCACTTTATCATTTTATGATTGAATTCCATATAATTTCCAAGTGCTTCACAAAAATAGATCCTGACTTTATGTACACCCTGTATATTTCTATGATCTATATTCTATTGATATGTACCCAGTGCTGTGATGTAACTAGTTACACAGTAATAGTTAACTGTTTGAGTAACTGTAATTGTAACTAGTTAATCTTTTGACAGTAACTGTAACTAGTTGCAAAAAAATCATATTTGTAACTTCTACTGGTCAGTTACTTTTTTCTGCAATGGCAAAAAGTTAGAAAAAGCTACTTTTTTCCGCAAGGCTTGCACAATGTACAGTTACGCTTATTATTTGTAGGACACTCTTGAGAACAGATAGTGACACCTGGCATATATTTGTTGTGTGTACTACAAATGGTTGTAACATTTTATGTATGAATCTGGGGTTTAGAGTGTGTGTGTGTGTGTGTGTGCGCTTCCTTTATTAATATATCATAATACAGATATGGTCTTAACAGTGTTTGGCTGGCTGTGATGTAGTTAGTGGTGGTGTAGACACGGGTGACAGTGGGGCCAGGGGGTGATGCTGCTGATGTGATGTGCCAGCTCTTGACTCATTGCCAAATGTCTTCAGAACATAATTCTTTCCATTCATCACTCTGGTTTACATATTATTGTACTGAGGAAACATAAATGAATAATTAAATATAAATTCAAGAAGGGGATATATGTTAACAAGGGGAATGTCAATGAGTGAATAAAACAATGTTGTATATTCTATAAATAAAAAACACAATATGTGATGACAGTGTTCATGATACCAGCAGACCTGTAATCCTCTATTTTACTGACATTTCAATGAATAAACGCTGTAACACATAACATGCAATGCAACAACACATGTTAAATATTGTCAACATGTTCAATTTATCAGATCTCCCAGATAAGTCATATTGGTTGAATGCAACTTAACACATAAATGGTAGTTATCAGCTTAAAAGGAAGCCAATATATTGTATCATTGTGTGTCTCACACACTTGCAAGAGTACTACCTGAGTTTTCTATATTATGGCTTTACCTAAAGTGTCATTAGAATTGCCAAATGAATGATAGATAATATCCACTAGCCCATACATCATTGTTTTCTACCAGGGTTCAGCAAAAAACATTAAGGGTTCTGATATGTTGTGTAATAAATATTTAACATAACATACTGAAGCCCAGTAGTTCAGAATATATAGACAGAACTAAGTTAGAACAGAAATAAATGGGTATTTTGTAACAAGCAGTGAATGTATTATATTTGTTTGTAACGATATGTAATTGGTTTATTACATAGTTTTCCATCATTTTGCTTACAAAATGAAGGGGAATAGAATGGATCGATAATATCTGGGTTCCATAATATCTTGCATGTTGCTTACAGGGTCCCTCAACTGAGAAAAGGTTTAAAAACACTGCTACAGATTAGGCTGGGTTGAAAAGGGGTCAAGGTCAAGATTTTGCTTAGGTACATATTGTGAGGTTGATCATTTTGTAATAGTAGTAACCACACCAAAAATCAAGGCTGTGGGACCTTCACTACCCCTCCTACCAGTACTCACTTTTTTTCATAGGAATTTGTATGGGAAATAGGCGAAAAATCGACCCTAAATATTTTTTTTTTTGCTTTTGGATGGCCAAAATTGGGTTCCCCAGCACGAATTACATCAGAATAGACCATTCACCAACTTTTTTTGAGATTGTGGGGTAGGGGGTAGGGTCTTAAATCTGGTGCTGACTCATAGCACCGGATATAAGACCTAATATTACATTATTTTTGTTTTTTCTTTCCAGATTCCTATTTAGGTACCTAGAATGTTAAGTTTGTATTAAAATACGTTATTTAATTTTAAAATATCAGTAATAAATAAAATATAGTTAAAATCTTATTAAATTAAATTATGGCTACTAGAAAAAGAAGCCACAATGCAGGCTTAGCCCTCGGATATCCAGCAAAATTTTCATCTGCCATGATGCCATCAAAAGCTGATGTTGTAAGGCACTTCTATTTTATTGTTAGAGAGGAAGAATCTAAAGCACAGGGTAAAATAAGTAAAAATGATTGCTATAACGTAGTTGTTCAAGATATAAAAGAAATTTGGCAAAAATTTTCTTTCCCAACAATTGATACAAAGGGAATTTATGTTATTAGAGTTACTAGACTTATAGAAGATGCTGATAAGTTAACTAAATGCCCTATGATAAAAAGAAATGAAAAATATTTTGAAAAATTAAAGAAATATGACAAGATGTTTGACATATCTCCATGCCACTGTTATGATAAAGGCATAAGGGATAGAAAACTTTGTAGGTGTGAACATAAAATACCTATTATAGAATGGGAAGCTTTTATTGGTCAAAAAGAAAGAAAAAACAGTTAGGAAAACTTGATAAAAAAACTACTACAAGTAATTTGAGAAAGTTGGGCAAAATCCAAAAAGCACAGGAAAGGGAAAAGAAATCAAAAGAAAAATTAAGAGAAGCAAGGGAATTTGTATCATTAGAAGTGATAGAAGATGAAAATGAAGATGTCGATTTTCAAGACAGAGAGGACTTAGATTATGAAGAAGACTGAATTAATAGAAAATTTTCAAAATAGATATACCTATGAAAATTTAACCAAAACTTGAGAGAGATATAGGGTAAGCAATAGGGCCACAGCAGCCCTTATAAATGCTGCCTTAAAAGATATGAAGATTTTAAGTTTAGAAAATATGCTTGATCAAAAAAAAGTTGAGAGAGAAAATAACAGAATTAGTAAAATAAACAATGATAAGTATAAAGAAGAAAACCAAAATGTGGAATTTCTGTCTCTTAATTTCTAAATTTCTACCAATGTGGAATTTGTTTTAATTTCTAAATTTCTACCAATAATAGCTAAAAATTTGTATTAAATTTTTTTTTTTCATGCATTTTTGTATTTTTAAAATTTTTTATCATTAAAAAACAAATATAATTGTTTTATAAGTGAAATTTTGTAATAAAATTTTTTTTTGAAGTAAATCGCAAATTATCTCTAATTTTATGAATTTTCTGAAAAAACTGAAACTGGTAGGGGATGGTAGGGGTCCTCAGAATTCAAAAATATTTTACCAGGGTGTTACTATGATTGATTGAACCACCTCACACTATGTACGTAAGAAATAAAAAATTTTGACCTGGCTTACTACAGATATATGTTAGACTATGTTAGTATGTGATGGTTTGTGTAGCATAGTGGGTTCCAAAGTGGGAGTAATTTTGACATTTCCCAGGGTAAAAAGGAATTCCTGAAAATTGTTTTTTTAGTATTCATTTGGTGAAAAAATTGTTTTTTCAAGTTAGACTATTTAACTGCTTAGGTCATGGTTGCAGTGTCACAAAAAGATGAATAGCTACACCATGAGGAGAATTATAGAGACTTTCTGAGACTGACATGGTGTGTTCATAGTAGCATGTTGGCTAAAGGAAAGCTAAAAATTGAATTTCTACCTACAGAACCTAGTTTAATCTAGATTCTGTGTAGGCACTGTATGTCAAATCCACAATCAACATCCTTATTAAGGGCATTAAATGAATTAGTATATATTTAATATGCAACCATGCTCTCTAAAAAAGGCCATTCACTTATTACACCCTGAAAAGCAGTGACTCACCTTAACTGAAAGCAGAATTCCTGAAAATGTGACAAGATTTTATTCTAAAGTTTGAGTTTCCAGAGAAAAAAAAATGAGACATTTTGGGCAAAAGTGGATGGGGAGTATCCTTTGCTTGCTGAAGAGGCAAAGAAAGTACTGGTGCCTTTTGTGACAAGTTAGTTATCATTATGAAGCAGGCTTTTCAGTGATGATGGTCATAAAGAACAAACTGTGAAATCAGCTACACATTGATGGTGATTTGTGCTGCACCTTGAGCAAAACTGAACCCAGAATTCAGGCATTAGTTAAGCAGAAACAGTTCCATCCCTCGCACTAGACTAGTAGTTGGTAGTGATGCATTTTGCTTGCTTCCTATGTAATAATGTAGCCATTCTTTGACCAATGTCATATGTGTTTAACTTGTACATTTCTATATATACAGTCTTATGTATGAGTATTATGTTTATAAAATTTGAAAAATTATTCTCATGCTCATAAAATTAAATTTCCTGTGCTTTTTGCAGGGGGGTAATTTCCATTTGGTGATTAACCAAAAGGGGTAGTCACAAAAAAGTTTGGGAACTGCTGATGTAGCAGCTTAATGACCATTTTCCAAACTGTTTCTGCATTCCAACAATTCCACCTTACTTTTAACATATCACGTGACACCACATGATGTCATGATAGAGGTGTTAGCAAGTATAGTGACTGAGAATAAGCTCACACTATTCCTGAATCTCATCAAAGCAACTATTCTGCAGAATGGATTATCATCACCAGAAAATTGCTGAAAGGGGAAGAATCATTGGCATGAAGGAGAGTGGGCTGTCTCCAACAAAAATTGTAAGAGAACTTGGAATTTCTAGGAACACTGTATATATATGGTTGAAGAGGTGGCAAGAGGAAGGAAATCTTTGAGATCACTGCAGAACAGGGAAACCTCAACTGACAACTGCTGCAGATGATTCGGGATCTGGCTGTTGTCGAAGCCCACCCCTTCACCAATGCTGTTGCCATAAGGGAACAATTGCAGCTTGATTTTTCAGCAATGACAGTAAGGTGGCTGCGACATGAAGCTGGGGTACACCATCGGACCCTGGCTATTAAGGAGAAGTTAAGTGAGCAACATCGAGAAAATAGACTTTGATTTACTCAGCAACATGTTGACAAAGGACTTGACATTTGGAGCCAAGTGATATTTACTGACAAAAAGACTTTTTCCTCCACATCCATTGGCCATCTTCATTGTTGGAGGAGGAATAATAGTTTATGATGCTGCCTCATACAAAACATTTTGTTTCTAAATAATATTTCTCTGTGACTCTTTATTACTATATCAGTGTTGCTGATCTAGAAATAGCATTTGCTCAGGATATAACAATGCCATACCAGTAGTATTCATTCAGCTGTCATCCATTTGCTAATTGGAAGATATTCTAAGCAGTGACGTATGAAATGTACAGATACCCATTAATCTGGTAATGTTACAATGTTTTAAAATTTAATATGCATCAAA
>JAJOZX010012812.1:72500-102385 GCA_023014485.1 Bathynomus jamesi | reverse complement strand
TATTTTGGATTGTAAAAAATACGTATATTATCCATTTATTTCAGAAGAAATAATATGAAAAGGTAGGCATACATGGTAGGTTTTCTCTAAAATTCAATGTGGGCTCCAACTCTTTCCACCAGCTTCTGGAGCCGCCCAGGACTGGCGTCCACTGACTTTAGCAGGAACTCCGGCGGGATGGAGGACATGACTTCCCGAATTCGGTCCTCCAGTTCTTCCAATGTCCTCGGTTTGGTGCGGTAGACTTCTTCCTTTACCCACCCTCAAAGAAAGAAGTCGCACGGTTACCGCTGAAAAACGGCAGAATCGGTTCAGTGTAACGGTGTGGTGTGGTATGACCTCAGATCAGGTTGTGGGCCCGTTCCTTCTGCGCAACATCATGAATGCTGAGCGGTACCTTGCTATGTTGCGAAACGAGGTCTGGCCGGTTGTCAGCACATGGGAGAACATCGACGACCGTGAGTGGCTGGATGCCCACTTCCCTGGGCGTTGGATGGGTCGTCGTGGTCCACATCAATGGCAGCCAGGAGCCCCGACTTGACACCGTGCGACTTCTTTCTTTGGGGGGTGGGTAAAGGAAGAAGTCTACCGCACCAAACCGGGACATTGGAAGAACTGGAGACCGAATTCGTAAGTCATGTCCTCCATCCCGCGGAGTTCCTGCTAAAGTCAGTGACGCCCATTCCTGGGCGGCTCCAGAAGCTGGTGGAAAGAGTTGGAGCCCACATTGAATTTTAGAGAAAACCTACCATGTACGCCTACCTTTCATATTATTTCTTCTGAAATAAATAGATAATATACGTATTTTTTTACCAATCCAAAATAGGGAGCTACTTTCCGCCCACCTGTATATAGATATATATATATACACCTTTCAACCTTTCAATGTTGCTGCGATGATTCCTCATTTCACGAAGGTCAAACTTGTTGCCCCTCCTCTCGAGTTGGCCTGGTGAAGTAGTGAGTTGGTTTCTTGTGCTCTCCACCTCACATAGTCAGGTACGCCAGGCTCATCGGGGGATTGTTTTGAGCCAGGTGTCTAACTCTTTTGAAGGTGTTCACCGCACACCACTCGTGTTCCTTAGGTGTTTGGGCAGCTGATTAAACAGTTTTTGGTCCTCTCACAACAAACTGTTTCTTTTCAGGGTAAGGATGTTCCCTTTCTGGCCTTTTAATTTGGGAACACGACACAGTCTTCCTTTTCTACTTTCCACTGTTTGTTTGGGGAGTTACAGGGTTCAGAGTAAGATTAGGGACTAGTTTTCTCCATTATTTTCCAATTTAAATAATGGTGTGTATCTCTCTCTCCTCCTTTCCATCAATATAGCTTTAATTCGTAACCTTTCCCAGTAGTTTAGTTCTTTACATCCATTGATCTTGGCTGTGAAGCTTCTCTGAATCCCTTCTCGTTGTCTAATGTGTCTTTTTTTTAGATGGGCATATTAGGGCCGAGCAGTATTCCAATTTGGGTATGTTCAGTGTTTTCAGAGGAGGAATCATTATATTCCTATCCCTTCATTTAAAGGTTCTCAGTATCTGCCCAGTTACTCTCTTTGCTCTGTTTACTGCTATCTTATTTGTGTTTCAAATTTTGCATCATCAGTCATTACAACCCCTAAATCTTTGCTTTAGAATTTGTCTGATTTCCTGTCCATTTGGGTTATAATATTCCATGGATTTTAGGTTTTCTCTTTTCTGTACCTTAACAGCTGAAATTTCGCATTGTTAAACTTCATATTGTTGTCTTCTGTCCACTCATAGATTCTGTTCATGTCGGTTTGTAAGAGATCCTATCTTCTGAGTTTTATTTTCTACTAATCTTTGTGTCATCGGCAAAAGATGTTACTGGCTGTCTCTGGTAAAGTTCTCATCTTTGCAGTTAGCATGATTATGAAGAGTAGTGGAGCTATTACTGTTCCTTGTGGTAGTGAGCTGAGGACCTTGATTCTGATGAAGATACTCCTTGTACTGTAACGACTTGCCGCGTCACTAAGGAATTATATTCCACATCCCTACTTTTCCTGTTATTCCCATATTTTCAATTTATGTATTATGATTCCATGGTCACAACTTGTCGAACGTTGGCAAAGTCTGTGTATATTACATCATAGTTTTCATTACTTCCAGTGCTCAATAATGTGTTGTAGTGTTTCCATTAGTTGTGATAGGCATGATCTGCCTGACCGAAACCCATGTTGGTTATCATTTAATTTTTCTGAGTTTCCAAAAAGTCATAGATTTTCTGTCTAAGTATTCTTTCAAATATTTTAGTGAGATGAGATGTAAGCGACACTGCCTATAGTTTTTTGCCCTCGATTGCTCTCCTCCTTTGTGTCATTCCATTTGTCAGTGCTGCGCTAAGTGTCCTTTAGTTTCCCTCTAGCTTGTGTAATATCATCTGTCGTAAGTCGAGGTCCGTTATACTTTCCCCTTGTAGTTCTTCTTCAAAGAACGCGTTCTATCAATATCAGTTTTGTCAGTTTAAATATATATATATATAATATATATATATATATATATCTATATATAATATTATATATATATAATATATATGTGTATATACAGTGTCGAATTGAGGTGGGGGGATGCATCCCCCTTGTTTATCTAAATAAAAATACGCTTAACAACTACCAAAAGTGATGGAAAGAGTAAATTCCGAGAAATAAGAGAAATAATTGCATGACTCGATCGTCATTCCAATTAAAATAAATTATGGAGTGGATGTGGAGTTGTTATACGAGATTGTAAAATTTTAAATTTGTAGAGTGTACTTGGCGAAAAAATATATTATATAAATAGAAAATAGATTATTATTATCCTTATCCACCATCCTCCTTGTTAAAATTTTACAATTCGACCACTGTGTGTGTGTGTGTGTTTGTGTGTGTGTGTGTGTGTGTGTGTGTGTGATATATTGAAATGAAAAGGTTTATTGGCAGACTATAGTCCATATCACAAATATTATTAATACAATGACAGTTCAAATACTAAGGATAGAAATATATACAATTGATTAGAAATAATACTGTAATGTCGAAGTTAAGTGGAGCTACAGACAGACGTTTTCGTACCAAGAAGTCCATAGCTTAGAGGATAAATGGCAGGAATCATGGATAGCTTGGATGATCGGGTTGGTTGATTTTTTAATTCTTGCATTAGACTGTGTTGAGCACGTCTTGTTACCTCCGGGAAGCTCGGGACATTGCGGGTAGCAAACATTTGCGAAGCTGAGCATCTGCGGGGGGTAATTTTATGTAGAGTCTAAAAGACCCGTTGTACAGCAAATTTAGGGTTCTGCCAGAACCTTTTTTATAATTCACCAGAGTTGCTGTCCGTATCTATTACTGCAAAAAAGTACGAAGAGTGTGTCTTTAACTTCACTTGTACAGAATCGAAAGTTCCTTATGGTCATATTCGCTTAGCACAGGCTTCGAGATTGTTTCTTATATCAGAGTCAAATCTCAGGAGCTGGTAATAGTTTTGACCAAATACTTAAACTCCTGTACTTCCTCAATTACTTCACATTCATTTTAAACTTATATCAGCTGGCTGATTACAGCTTTTAGGATGAAATTGCATACCTTAGTTTCTGTAACATTAAAAAGAATATCATGTTTCCTGCGAATACTTAGCAGACTTTTAGTAGCCGATCCAGACCTTTAACAGAGGGACTTATTAACACCATATCATCGGCAAACTAAGTTATTTATCCTTGTGTTATCTATACAACATCCCACTGTTGCCTCATTAAGTGAGCAATTAATCCGTCAATATACACATTAAACAGCATACGGGAGAGCAAGGAGCCTTGTCTCACCCGCAAGAGGAGCCAAAACACTCGATAGTAATTGCCCCACCTAACAGTGAAAGATTTGCAGGAATACCAAAATTTCAATATATATATATATATAATATATAAAACATGATTTATTATTAACGTGTAAAAATGCAACCTGATTTCTATCACCCGAATTTTTTAAATTAAAAAGCCCCAAATCATATATATATATATATTATATATATATATATCCAGCGTGTCCCAAAGAATGTATACCACTTTGTTCGATAATACCAGCTATGAGGATAATAAATATATTACTTTTTATATGTTTTTAATACAGAATTTTCTCCTGAATCTAATATGTAATTATTTTATTAAAAATTGAAGAACAAAAAAGTTACAGATGTTTAAATTATAATTATTATTCGAGACTTCATGTGCGATATTTTCTAATATTTTAACTGACTGTTTTGAGATACTTATGTTTAGTTTTGATATTGAAGCATAATGTTGTAATTATTAGTATTCAAAAAATTTACAATTCCATGGTTAAATGACACTTCATCTAAGATGTTCGACGTCTTCCAGAACGTTGTTTTTGTAAGTTTTGCACAGTGCCGTCGGTTTCAAACTTATCTCGTACAGCCTACGTGCAAAAATATTAGAAAATATCGCACATGAAGTCTCGAAAATAATAATTATAATTTAAACATCTGTAACTTTTTTGTTTTTCAATTTTTAATAAAAATAATTACATATTTAGATTCAGGAGAAAATTCTTTATTAAAAAACATATAAAAAGTAATATATTTATTATCCTCATAGCTGGTATTATCGAACAAAGTGGGTATACATTTCTTTGGGACACGCTGTATATATATATATATATATATATCGTTTAATTTATGCATATTTATTTAATGAAGAGCGTATTGTACTGACAGGGGCATCTAACTTATTGTCCATCCCATCCTCTCAAAACAAATGAAATTTCTCACAGTTTTCCATTTTGAGAATGCTCGCGCATTCGAGGTGCGTAAGAACACCACTGAACACTTCGAGAAAGTCATTTTGGTGCTAAACAAGAAGAAATTATAGAGGAGTAAAAAGTTCTTGACCTTGGTAAGGGATAACAAATGACTCTAAAATAACAAAATACGAGTAAATAAACATGATTAAAAAATTAACTCTAGAATCAAAGGTATAACTCGAGGAATTTGTACTGTAGTTCACAATTATCCATCTCAGCTATTAAACTCAGAGGATAAACTGAAATTGTAAAGAAGTCGTAATGGGAACCAACAGGAATTTCATTTTCCTCATTAATATTAAGGTTGTTAAGAGAACCCCACTCACAGACCGACTTAAACAAACGTGGGGGTGGGTGGGAAGCGGGAAGCGGGAAGCGTAATCTTGAAACATTAATAAAAATTACAATTACGAGAATAAATACTTAAGTCAGTAAACGTAAAACTTGAACAGTAGAAGAACATTGTTCACCCTTGGGGAACCTCGAAACGAATAAGTATCGAACTCTGGATGATGCTTTTATTTATACTTCACATAATGAAGTTAATTTGTTAGAAAACATTTTATTAATTGTAAAATAACATTCCTGAAACCATTTTCTAATGTCTCCTAATTAATGCATAAACATTTAGCCTCAAAGTTCTGATTACATATTAATGAAAATTGGGAAAACGGAATGAAGCCAATTCAAAATGTTTTTTCTTTTTATTTTGGTTTGGAATAAATGTTCAGGCTCGACCTTTGTTCGAACCCTCTACACTGTCCCACTCTTTTGGGGGATTTTTATGGTACCCATTTATCTACCAACCAAAGGAAGGATGAACAGCTGGGATGAGCTGCGTGCCGCCTTTCTGGGATGGGAATCGAACCGGGCCGATGGACTCGTAGTTAGCGATGCTAACCACTACACCATCGATGCGAATTAGGTGCATTATTCTGAAAATAGTAAATAATTTTTTTTAATAACGATTAACAACAGTTGTCAAAAAAAAAACCCTCTTTCAAGGACGAAGTACAGAGAAAGGACAAAAATTTTAAGGTAGTTGGAAATACAACGTCCGAAAACTTGGAAAAAACTTTATAACGGATATATAATTAAAACTATATATACACAGGGTGATCCAAAAAGGTGTTCCTAAAATTATTTATTTAATAAGATATTTCTCGAAACATCTTTATGGAACACTCCGTACTTTAGAATGCATATATTACGTAGGTCACTTCCCGTAACTTAGTGGGGTAACACCGTTCCCTTATAAGCGAAGTGAAGATACTGTGATCGGGATCCCGATGGGGTTGGTAATAATAATGCAGGAGTTTGCGTAATGGGCCGCGTTCGGTGGCCTGAGCGTTGTCTCAGTTTTTTTTGGTACTCCACACTAATAAATATTAGTATATATTACACAGCTCAGCAATGATTATACTAATTTTGCTGTTGATAAACTCGATACTTAGGAGAAACCTCATTAGGATACATTTAGTATTATACTAATAATCTTATAACAAGGACCGGAAGAGAGATAAGAAGTAAGAACAACCTTTAAATAATACACGAGTTTATCTTGAAAGGAAATACTAATTAATACATAAAATCCATTACAATATTAATGAAAATTTTGTAAGTTGAAACATAAACGAATATGGCCATTTTGCGCTGACAGCAGGAAAGAAGTATAGTGGACCTAGTTTTAACCGTTTAAGGTGACAATGATTTTAATTGTATGCAATGATCAATTGATGCAATGACTGACTGATTGCTTATTAATGAAGGGGGTTAATAATTTATGATGTAATACAGTATCACCGATTGGAATGAATGGTTATTTGGTTAGATCCACCATACTATTGGAAGTGACCGAAATGGCAGCGAGGGTCACCAGCTTGATTTACGCTCAAGCAAATTAATATTAAGGTTATGAAAGACACCTTACTTTTGTAGTTTATTATGAAAATAAATCCGTTATTTTATTCACTGTGATATAACAAAGAATTGACAGTAAATTGGTAGTTTTACGTTATGCTTATGGCAAGGCTTAGCTAATAAGATGAAATGTTAATAGCTTAATTGACACGTAATAAATAATGTAATACTCATCGATGGTATGTAAATGGCATGCGACATGTAACATTGAATAGGCCTAGTTAATGATATAAAGAATGCACGTGCGTTGGGTACATTGAATGGAATACTTGACACTGATTAAGTAGGCTAAATGATTGCATGGATGCACATAGAATAATTGATGCGGCCTAATAATGGATTGAAATGCTTGCACAAATATCATTTATATATAAGAACATTATGTGATGTTAAATGATTACGTCAAGAGAATATTTGTTTAACATAATATAAATGACTTGAACATAATGACGGATGATACGCGGAATCACGGTATTGAAATGACACTTGAACTGGATGATAGGCCTACTGCGTTCTTCACGAGAGTCAGTTGGAACGCGTAAATACACACTTTGGGAGTATAGCCTACGTTCGGCGGTAGGCTAATGTAGGCTTCAAGAGTACTTAGAATATGATGTACTTAGCTTATGGTGACGTAAACTTTGTTGAAGGCGGGCTGACGACGAACCTATTACGCAGATTCTGGTTGTCGTTGTCCATTAAGCCTCTTGAGATGAGGATGTAGGCTTCGTGGAGGCCTGAGGTGATGTTATCTCGAGTGCAGGCTGGCCTTGTGATATTGCAGGCGTAGGCCTGTGGTGCGGAAGATATCTCGAGGAACGTGGAGAAACTTGAAGGCCGACCCGGCAAACCGCAGGCCCGAAGTGATTCCGGTTGGCCTCGAAAGATTGCTTCTGCAGGTGGTCTGTAGATCTTACGTGAAGACAAATTGTAGGCCCTGAAGAAAGTAGCGGCCGTGGCCCCCGGCCAGGGGCCGGAAAACGGCTGGTGGACGCGCTGCTCACGTGATGATGGTGAGCGTACTGGTGAGTGAGTGAGAGTGAGAATGAAAGCAAAATGGAAGCTCGCTTTTATACCCTGGTGACGTAGGACTATACCAAATCTTAAGACGCTTGGTCCGCGTGTCCTTTGTTGATAAAAGCTTACATTGGCGCCTCTTTGGGAAGAAAAGACGCTCCATTGTTTGATTGTCCACGTGTGTTCCAAACTGTTTTATGGTAGCGTGGAAAGAAAGTATGTCTGTCGATTTGTTGGTCTATTTCTTGTCGATACGCTACAGAAGTAAAGAAATTAAATGCAGGTCTAAATAATTCGAAGCTGGAAGTAAAGCGGAAGTTTTATATATATATATATATATATATATAATATATAATATATATATAATATATATAGATATATATATATATATATACCTTACCTTACCTTACAACCTTACAAAGGTTCCACGTGATGATTTCTCATTTCGCGAAGGTCAAGCGTGTCGCCCCTCCTCTCGAGTTGGCCTGGTGAAGTAGTGAGTTGGATTCTTGCGCTCTCCACCTCACATAGCCAGGTACGCCCGGCTCATCGGGGATTGTTCTGAGCCAGGCGTCAGTCTTCTTTTGAAGATTTCCACTGCAACTCCCTTCGTGTTTCTTAGGTCTTTGGGCAGCTGATTAAATAGTTTTGGTCCTCTCACTACAAAACTATTTTCTTTCAGGGTTAAGGATGTTCCCTGTCTCGCCTTCAATTTGGGAATACGACACAGTCTAACCGTTTCTACCTTCCACCGTTGTTTGGGGAGTTATGGGATTCAGAGTAAGATTAGGGACTAGTTTCTCCTTATTTTCCAAGTGTAAATAAGGTGTATCTCTCTCTTCTCCTTTCCAGTGAATATAGGTTTAGTTCTCGTAACCTTTCCAGTAATTTAGTTCTTTGCACCCATTGATCTTGGCTGTGAAACTTCTTTGAATCCCCTCCAGCTGTCTAATGTCTTCTTTTTTATATGGGATGTTAGGACCGAGCAGTATTCCAGTTTGGGTATTATCAGGGTTTTCAGTAGGGGGATCATTACATTCCTATCCCTTCGTTTAAAAGTTCTCAATATCAGACCCGTTATTCTCTTTGCTCTGTTTACTGCTATCTTATTTGTGTTTCAAATTTCGCATCATCTGTCATTACAACCCCTAATTTTGCTCTGGAATTTCTAAAAATCAATTAAGACAATTTTAAACAAAATGTAAGATTACAAATAACCTAAAGTAAAGTAACCTTTTTAAAGCAAAAATAATTCTTAATAAATGAAAATCGTAGCGTTTTAAAAAAAAATAGAAAAAATATATAGAAAAGGTTAATTAAAAAAAACTATTCAATACAAGCTTATAAAGTTTTCTTATAATTTTTATAAAATAACTTGGCTTATAACATCAATTAATTATTCTCGGGTGTTTATAAGAATTGTAGAATTTTTTTTTTTTTTTTTAACTTCACTAGAAAGAAATTTCCCTTTTTCATTTGATGTTTAAATAACCTCGGTTTGAACGCGAGATTAAAGTTCCTTTAGATCAGCGGTTCTTAACCTTTTTCGTGTCATTTCCCCTTTCGACCAGTTCGCCCTACCCGATTTCCCCCCCTCCATTAGGATACGGAAAAAGTAGCCTCGAAGACAAAATTTAATAACATTAGCAGACTTATAATGCACACTAATTATATGATCACCAAACAAAATTCTGCCGTAAATACCCCTCGATTCCTGAATTCCCCCCCCACCCTTTTGGAAATTTCCCCCCATAAGAAATGCTGCTTTAGATGAAGTAGTAGACCATTTGAGCTTTCTTTCAGAACATCAGCTGTTCCCAAACTGTGGTACGCGAGCTATAATGGTGGTACGATAGATATACTGGTGATACACGAGCTATACTGGTGGTACGAGAGCTATACTGGTTAGTGATGCATATATTAAAAATTAAATCTCCCTTAACTATAAAGTAAAAAAGAAGGTAATTTTTTTAGTTTGTAGTCTAGAGAAGTAAAAACAATAGTAACGTATAGGTCTATTCAGAATTTTTTTTATGATAATAATTAAATAATACTGTAAATTTTATTTTGCTGTAAGTGGTACAGAAATACAAAATTTGCGGAACTTCTGTTTAGAGGAAAATATTTATTGATCAAAGTATAACATTTTCTCTTATGTACCTGTATCATTATTTACCCCCTCCTTGCGGAACCCCTCAGGCTTACTAATAAAAAAGGAAATAAATTTCGATGCAATTTTTACGGGTTACGCTTTGACGATACGATTGATCATCAAATAATTTTAACTTGAGTTGAGAATAATTGTTTGAAATAAGAGTTTTTCGTAATTCTTTTCTTCATTATATGCAGAAAAGATTTTTTAAAAATAATTAATGATAATAATAATTAATAATAATAATAATAATAATAATAATAATAATTAATGCTTTTGAGGACAAATTACTTGTATCAAATACGCAGGTCGGATAAATTCCATTTTAGTGACAATCAGGTCAACACAAACAAAAATAATGATCGGTACTAACTAACTAACTAACTAACCAACTAACCAACTAACTAACTAACCAACTAACTAACTAACCAACTAACTAACTAACCAATTAACTAACTAACTAACTATATATATATATATATATATATACAGGGTGTCCCGTAAGTCTGGACCCATAGGGAAAAATAATAAAATTACAAAATAATCCAAAAATTTATTACATAATCTGTTCAAGTGTCCGCCGTTGTGTCGCACACATAGTTGAAGACGTAATCTCCACTGCGACAGCACTTTCTGAATCACAGTCGCAGAAATTTCTTGACACGCCTCCACAATGCGTGCTTTAAGGTGGAAAATGTTCTGAAGTTTGACCTCGTACACTTTGGCTTTCAGTGGCCCCACAAATAAAACTCCAGCGGAGTAAGATCATAATAAAAAAATAATAAAAATAATAATAAAAATAATAAAAAAATATATTATAAATAAATTTTGGACTATTTTGTAATTTTATTATTTTTCCCTATGGGTCCAGACTTACGGGACACCCTGTATATATATATATATATATATATATAATATATATATATATATATATATAAAATTCAAGGTGACTTACTGTTTTGACAGAATTCTGAGAGAATTCTTGCAGAATCTTTTGACCGAATTATTCTCGCAGAATATATAGATTGAGGAATTGAACAGCGATTAAAATAAAATAAGTTTTTAGGTATGGTTACGTTAATTAACTTGAGTTGGATCAAATTGCCCAGGTTAATTAGGCTAATTTAAATTAAGTTAGGTTAGATTAATTAGGTTAGATAAGTTAGATTAATTAAGTTAGATGAGGTTAGATTATAATTAGTCAATTTCCCAACCTTTTCGTTTCGAAAATTTTTGGTCAGGATTAAGGGTAGAGTACCCCCAAGTTAACCAAAGTTATTTTATAATTTTACTGAGTAATAAAACTCCTTAACATCATTTTAGCTACAGTATCGAATTCTGGTACCATAATACTAACTAAGGAAAAGCTTTTTAACAAATTTGAAATGTAAAAATAAGAAAATTGAAAGTTTTCACATTAGATTAGTAAAATTGATGAAGGGAATTATTTTTTTTTAAATATAGGCAAAGAATCGGTATCGGTATCGGCAGTTTTTGATCGGTACATCGCTAGTTTAGGTTAATTTAGTTAATTAGAACGTCGATAAAATGTATCAAGCTTTTTGAAATACCACGTTACCTCTCTACTATTTCATCCCGGCTAACGACAGTCGATTCTACAAGGTGTTCGAAAAGTCTTGTCACCCCTTACAAAATGTATATATTTTAATACCAATTTTATTTTTGTGTGATTAATTGTATTTATATGTGGTAGGTGTAATTTAAGAAACGAGTCATTAGCAACAATTACTTTAATTACAGTAAATACAGTTACTAATTACTAATTACAGCATGTCTGTATCGCTTAATTCATTAACAAATGACGGATGGTATGGTTTCATGACGAGATCCTTTGTCATGTGATCTCTCATTGTGGACATGGGGACTGCAAGTTCTTGTGATCGTTTCCGAAGTGATTTTTTCGGTGAACGAGCCACCGATGCAATCGCACCTTCACATTGTTCTGCTCGCGTTGTTGGTCTTCCTGGCCGTGGTCTGTCCTTGATGGAGCCAGTTTCAAACAGCTTTTACTCCCAGCGTAATACCGTCTTGTTTGGTGGTGCAGCTTTATTGAATCTTGTGTTGAAATCATTCTGGATATCATACATCATTTTGCCAGTATGTGACCTTTCATGAGCCCATGTGCTCATCACTATCCTTTCCTCCAGAGTGTAAGTGGACTGGTCTGCCATTGTTCACACAACTCTAATACCTGGAAAAGAAAAAAATGTCAATAAATCACATATAAACTCAATTAATCACACAAATATAAAATTGGTATTACAATATGTACATTTTGTAGGGGGTGATGGGACTTTTCGAACATCCTGTATTTAAAGGTCTTTGAAAGTTTTCCGATGGTTCAACCGTTAGAAATTTCGAAACATTGTATGCAAAACATTAATTTTCATAATGAAAGGCTAGCGGAAATTAGCTCGCTTTCAAAACCCAAATTATCTTCGACCGAATGCATGAATGAATGAATGAGAATGAATGAGAATGAATGGATAAGAATCTAAAATACAAATGCAAATTAATGGGTGGAGGCATTACACTAGAATAAATTTATTATATGAATAATTTATGAAATACAGGCCCCGCCAAAATGGACTTCAGCCTTCAAAAATGATCAGCCTAACCTGCGAAATAATAATAATAATAATAATAATAATAATAATAATTTTAGTTTTCTGATTATTTTAGAGAATTTCAAGAATATCCGCTTTATTAATTCTTAAGTATATACTAGTACATTACAGACTCTGCATTCTTTTTTTACTTTCTGTAGAAGTTTCCTCTTCACGGATTATTAGCAAGTCACAAACAGACCGACTTCATTTCCTCTTCATAAACCATTCATCAGAAACCTAACTTTTATTAAAAAAATAATAATAATAAGTTTTCGACAAAATCATAGCTACTTTTCTGTCGAAAGATAAAACCACAATAAGAAATGGATTTATTAGAACTATAAGCTTTGGACTCATTCTCCTTATTAGGTGCGACCTTAAAATAGGTAGAGAGTTTGTACTTTTAAATGCAAATCTATATCTTGTCGTGACTCCATTCCCCTTAATACAACTTTTCGTAATTGAGAAATTTACTTAATAACTTTTCCGTTCCGTTCCTTTCCCCTTTGACAGAGAAGTCCGTTGGCTTATCTAATAGAATGATTATAAAAGGAGGTCCTCTCACTGTACGACTAATAAACTTATTCCCAAGGAAATTTTTGAAAAGGAAGTTTAATCCTGAATTAGTAACCAATAACTTAATATGCCACATACAAGCAATGCGGCAATATTATACTAGTTGTGTGTGGTATCCATCCGCATCCATTCATCCGCTCAGAGATAAAGTGGGGCCATTAAGGAGCAATGCGGAAATAAGAGAGGGTGAGGTGAAGAAGCAAGCGTTATTTACAACCTGCGGGTTACGAAGATTAGGGCAAAGGTCGTACCTATAAACCACTGAATAACGTCGAATAATTACAAGGAGAGCGAAGAGACCTACGAACATCAATTCATTGTTATCTACATGTCACACGCGTATGACCGATGGGTATGCAGGTGTTGAAGACCTTCCTTGATGTTTATTAGTCTAAAATGCAGAAGAAAATGCGAGTAGAGTCTGCCTGAGGCTCTACAAGGTTTTAACTCAACTCATCGACAAATATGTCATCTATAAACGTGAAGATCAGTTGGTCACAACAAAAGCTAACTAACTGTGAAAGACTGAGACACAAAGGAAAGGAACCGAACCTGAAATCAATGACATAGTAAATGAAAATTCCAAAAGAAATTATCAGCCGATATTTGCTAAAACAATAAATGCACAAGAATTTGCTACTGGCATTAATTATAAGTCTGTCAACAGCACTGCCAAGTTGTAAGGAGAGAGTGCTCTAAAATTGCTGGCTAACAAAGGATGAAATTCATTTAAGAGAGGAAGGACACGTGTCCTTACTATACATTATTTGCTTTCTCTGTCAGCTATTTATCTTTTGCACACTTCACAAAGAATAAAGGTTCAGAATTCTTAAAGATGACTCCTTCTTCACTCGAAGGTCAAACTGCAGTCTAATGGTCGTAAGGGTCTTTTCGGTTTGGCGGACTCCTACAGATTTTTACGACACTTAACAAATCAATTAGTACAATCAACAGGGGCAACTTACGGGAAAATTATTGAATGCCAGGTTAGGTTAACTGTACGCCCTTGACGATTGGTTAGGTTAAGTCGTGATATTTTCGTTAGTTTTAACTAAATAAAAAAAGCTCCCCCCCCCCCCCCGCAGGCTGTCAAACTGAAAAGATCCAGTCGTAATACCGTCCTCAGGAGAGTGGAAATGACTATTATTAAAAGAGCCATGAAGAGGTTTGTTTAAAAAATAAACTTTAGTTTTCAAGGTTGAATTTTCTAACAATGTACCTCTAGAGTCTAGAGATGAAGTAATTTTATATAGTCATTCCTCTCGGTAATTATAATAAAGTAGAAAACAAGCTTTGTTTATAAATAGAAGAAAGTCTATCAACCAATCGATAATTTAATAACTTAATAAAAATTAAATTACAATTAAAAAAATAAAGAATTCACAGAATTACTTTTAAACGAAGTGTTTCTATAGCAGTTTAATCAGCGTTCAGAATTCGCCTTTAATACAAAACCATTAACAAAATCATTAAATCTCTCCACTCGAAGCTGAGAGGCAAAGCTGTAATTTAGTCTCCAATTCGTTTGTTTACAGTAAACGTTTTAAACACAGGAATGAAGACACTTTGTAAACGTATGCAATGAATAGACCATTTATGGATGAAAGGGAGAAGTCATTAAAGCGAGAAACTAGGAGATAGCGTGACTCGAACGCGTGTCATATGGTTTTAGAGTCAACGCTCTATACCGATCACGCCATCCATAACCCGCCCAAAATGGTTCGTTCAAGCGAGGTTAATATTAACGTACTCTATTCAACTCCTTTGACTTTTTAGGACATATGAATTGGGTTTTAAGTACAATAACCGTACTTAAATAAGATGGTTGTTATTTAACCCTATATGGACAACTGTTACAAATTTCTAACCTTTCATATACACGCATTTATAACTTAACCCTACAGAAAATTCTGTCCATATAGGGTTAAGTACGGTTGTTGTACTTAAAACGTATTCATAAAACCTTTTATAGTTCGATATGAACTTCACCGAGGTCATGTGTAATGATGCTGATGGTTCGGGGTTGTTTAACCGCCTTCATAGCACCAAAAGGTTATGTGACAGAGGGGATACATATTATCTACGGGCCGCTACATCATCTGGCAAACAGAGGACTCTCAACGACCCAACTTCTGAACAGACTCAGTGTCTCTTATCTTTGCTGATTTAACTGGAAGCGATGTTGCGATGTGGCTGCGAAGTAGCTCGGTTATGATAAAGAATCAGTTTCAGGAGAGACGTTCGAAGCTTACGCTCTCCTGTTAAAAATCCGAATGAAATTAAGTAGGAACTTCTGGAGCAAGTGTAGTTTACGTCCTCCTGACGCAAAAGAGGACACAAACTTACACTACGTCAAAGTTGGGGAACGTAAACTACACTAGGCACCACAGGGGGACGTACACTACACTTGCTCCGAACTCCTTTGCACAACAAATTCTAAACATTTTTAAGCTATATGGATCATCGAATTGCATGGTTTTTATGCACTTTTGCGCAAATTCAATGCAACATTAATTATTAGAAACAATTAATTTGCAAAAACTTAAAATTTTCCCTGCAATTTTTTTTTTTTTTTTTTTTTTTTGCATATTTTGCAGCGCACCCTTTCAAATTAATCACCCTGTTTTTTAAATTATAATAATTAGCAAAAGGCATACAATTTTAATGTATAGAATGTATTAAATTAATGTAAGATGGAGGGGGAGACCTACAGCTTTATGTGGAATCCGAACCACTGGTCGCTACATAATCCGGACACAGACGAAGGTCTCTCATACAACTACTTTCCAGACCCGATATCGCTTAACTTCGCTGATAGATGGGAAGCGTTGTTACGACACTGACCACAACGTAGACCTTAATGTAAGTTGCATCAAAGTTACGTATGAACCATTCTATCGTGTAGGTTTTAAGAATTCTTATATAGATTCGATACAATTATCTTCAAAATTGATTTAAAACCTAGTAATTATTTTTGCCATTTTAATAGGGAACAACAGAGACTTGAATTTAAAGTAGGGAATTATTTTTCTTTGATAGATAAATAATGAATGGCAGAATGTATTCCAAATTACTTCATAGTATTACCAATATTCAGTTTGAGGGATGTTTTTCTGGCACTAAACTTAGGTACAGAAAAAAAATTTACAGTGCCATAATTTACTTCAGATTTTTACAGGGTGTCCATAAATTATCTTTACAAATATAATTGAATTTGAATTGAATTTGTAAAGACAATTTATGGATATCATTATATATTTTTTATACTTAGTTTTTGACGGTTTTTCATCATACGATTATATAATAAAGCAGCAAGCTTTAGTTTAAGGGCTATTAAGGTTTTATGACGATTTTATACAAGTATGTAAAGCCTCATATATATATATATATATACACACATAATTTAAACTATATTTTTCTCTCCTCTTTAAAATTTTTAAATACGCTATACATTTCATTATTATTAATATTATTAATATTAATTATTATTATTATTATTAAAATAAAATTATCAGTGAGAGATATCTTTTTAAAATTTTTATCATACTTTACATTTTGTTAGGCAGTTTGCCGAACTTGTTACTAAATATGTTACAGTTCAGCTCTGACACTGTCAAAAAAGTTGTAACGCTCGGCTGCTCAAATATTTTGAAAGAGAAAAAAAATTTTTTGGACGGAAAAACAAAGTTCTCAAAACGGCGAGAAATTTTTCTCGAATTCAGAAACTTCTTTGATGAAAATGTTCCGAATTCCACTAAGAAAGACGACGAAACGTAATCTAATCTAATTCAAATAAATTTGATTTAACGAAACCAAATTTAATCTAACTGTACCATGGCCAATTTGACTTAGCTTTATTTATATAATCCAGTATTGCTCCCAATTTTTTTTTTTATCCAACTCCCCCTTCAAGCTAAGGTCAATACTTCAGGTCCCTTTGTTTCAACAGTAAATGACACTTATGGACTGTAATTTATTGGCAAGTGTGGAGAAGCATTAAAAATTAATATTACACTTATTGATGAAACATGACATATTATTAATAAAATATAGCATGTTTTCTGTAATTTATTGGCAGTGTGAAGAAGCATTAAAATGAATATTAGACTTATTGATGAAACATGACATATTATAAATGAAATATAGTGAAACATAGCATGTTTTTTTAAACATTATTTTTTTGAATATCATCCCGGGTATAGTGATAAAATTATTGAAAATATCTTGATATATACTTTTTCATTTTCCCTCCCCTATAACCTTCTCGCGTCTTCCCCCCCCCCCCCCCTCAGTTGGCCTTGCGTCCCTCATGAGGGAGGGCAGTATGGGAAACGCTGGTCAAACCTAACCGTAACTATAACCTTCATTTGCAAAGGCAACTATTACTAGTTTCATAGATAGTAAAATTCCACACACACACACACACACACACACACACTAAACTTCAAAGTTTACTGATCAGCATAGAAAATATCGCTTCATCTAAACGAATACTGAAATAAGAGGAAAATTTTGATTTATAAACCAACTCACACCTCAAATTATAATCCAAATCCAACCAAATATTATCCGTATCCGACTTTTATCATCCACCCAAAATTCTTGTATGGATACGAATCCCGGTTCCGATATATACACCTTGGTAACGTTGGTTTTGCTTTGCCCCGAATTGTTCATTCTGACGAAGATCAAGCTCGTTGCCCCATACCTTAGAAATTATAAAGTCCTTCACCAGACTCGATCTCACGACCTATTGAATACAAGCTCAGTGTCTTAATCACTATGCTACCCAAGGTAATCATTTATGTACCAACCAATTTTTTTGTATGGAATGATGAACAGCTTGGCGAGCTGAGCTTCGTCTAACATTGCCGGGAATCGAACTCGGGGCCGGTGGATTCGTAGTCAGCAATGCTAACCAGTACATCACTGAGGCGAATATATATATATATATATATATATATATATATATGCGCGCGCGCGCGCGCGTGTGTGTGTGTGTGTGTTGTGGTGTGTGTGTGTGTGAGAGAGTTACATAACCAAATTTTAACTTTTTTTAATTAATTAAGTTAACATTATCGAATATTGTTTTCCAATTTTTAGGATTATATTTTTATTCTTAGAATTAAAATTTATTACAAATTATATTAAATTATATTCTAATTCGTTGTATAATAATTTATGAATTTATGTAAACGTAAATTTATTTTTTTAAATCAGATATTCCACAGAGGAATTTAAGAGGATGTAATTTCGGACGTGATTACAGGAAACTGTCATTTTTATAATTAGGTTTAATAATTATTAATGTTATGGAATTTAATTCAGCAGATCTCGCACACACACACACACACACACACACACTAATATATATATATATATATATATATATATATACACTGTGTACACATATATATATATAAAATGTAAACCAACAAGGAAAAAGAAAAATGATTCCAAGGCCTTTCGTGTATTCAGAAGTACACCTCGTCAGGGAATGACGAGGTGTACTTCCCTGACGAGGTGTACTTCGCTGACGAGGTGTACTTCTGAATACTCGAAAGGCCTTGGAATCAGTTTTCTTTTCCTTGTGGGTTTACATCATTCATTCATTTCATTTGTTTAATTGTGAAATTCATCCCATATATATATATATATATATATATATATATATATATATAAACAATGGAATGAGAAAACAGGTAGATTTTGTACTATCGCATGCAGCTGCAGTGGGACAGGAGACCATGAAAACGAAGATGGAAAAACTCCCAGAATGCGAGGACCAGAACTCTTTAACATTCTGTCAAAAGAACTGAGGAACTTCACCCCCACACAAGCTATGAGGGTAAGAATAGAGCTCTCTCCAAAATCAAATCACTCAAATGAGGCGGGATGCTGCAGAAGGGTTGAATATAGATTAATCTTGAACAAATACGCGAAGTCAACATAAATAAGCATATATATATTATATATATATATATATATATATATATATATATATATATATATGTTACAGTCAATCTGTGAAACCAGTCGTTTCACGTAATCCCTAAAAATATCAGCCACTTCGCGTAATTCGATTGAGCGATTAATGACTCCGTGAAGGTTAGGTTCGGTAAAATTAAGTTAGGTTAGGTTAGGTTGGTTAAGTTAGTTAGGTTAGATTAAGTTAGAGTACGTTGGTATGGTTGGATTAGTAATGCTTATTACCTATGTTTAAGGGTTAATCGAATTATTACGCGAAATGCCTGGTTTTTAGGCATTACGTAAAATCACTGGTTTCACAGATTGACTGTAACATATATATATATATATATATATATATATATATATATATATATATATATATATGTATGTATAGAAACGACGTAAGTAAAGAGGAGTGTTCTGCCCACGAGGAAGAGAAATAACGAACAAATGAAAAATGAGGTGACCGCCCGGGAATCGAACCCAGGATCTTCCGATTGCCGGTCAGATATGCTACCACTACACATCTGACCGGCAATCGGAAGAGCCTGGGTTCGATTCCCGGGCGATCACCTCATTTTTCATTTGTTCGTTATTTCTCTTCCTGGTCTGCAGAACACTCCTCTTTACTTACGTCGTTTCTATACATTAATATACTGCGTGGTCATTGCAGTTAAATGTATATATATATATATATATATATATATATATATATATATATATATATATATATGCTTATATGGCGCAAATATGTCAGTACTTATTACTAACAGTTTGTGTGCTTTTCCTTGTTTATGTAAGTATTTGTTTGTGTATTTATTTTCTTGTTTTTTAATAATAATGTCGTTTTTTTTCAGGATTGCGTGAGTGATTAAGGAGTGAACCCCATTCAGTGGAAATGGCTACAAGGTTTACATTCGAGCAACGCAGAAATCTGCGTTGCTCTAAACAAAATATAAACAAAAAACAAAAACCACACACACACCACAAACTATAAATGGTGAGTAATGACATATTAGCGCCATATAAGTGGTAAATTTTTTTTAAACATCCTATATATATACAGTCTATATATACTTAAGCAAAAAATGTTTTCTCAACATTATTTTCCATTTGTGCAGAGAAGTGGCAAATTTGTATAAATTCTGTCGCATTTATGTCCCAAAAGTTGTGTTGTCAAATAGGTCTTAAAAATAAAACAAGAAAAAGCACTATGTCATATTTCTCGATGCTAATAGGTGCCAAATAAAGATGGCTACGTTATATGTCAAATATAAGTGAGTAATTTGTTTACATTTTGTTATTTTTAAAATGTATATATATATATATATATATATATATATATATATACAGGTTGTCCGATAAGTGGGGTGTAATTCGAAAAATAACCTATTTTAGTGGTTAGTATCGCTGACTACGAATCTACCGGTCCCGGGTCCGTAAGCGGTAGGTCTAATGTTGGGCAAGAAGCTTGACCTTCGTCAGAATAAATAATTCGAGCGAAGCAAAACAATAAGTAATTATAATTACTTGATTAAGTGTAGTAATGTCTAATTAAGAATTAAATGTTTGTTTATAAATTTAATAATGTTCAGTTAAGTTTTGTTAAATAAGAAATAAAAAATGGTTGTATTAAAATTATAAAATACGAGTTGGCAACACTAAGAATCGGCCCAAGCGGGACGAGAGAGAGAAATGCCCCAAAAAAGGCAGTCATCGGATGGCCTTGAGCTTATTAAGGTGTTTTTTTGGTGTTAAGATGTTGTTGTGAATTTAGAATAGTATTTCATATCTCTCTCCGATTAAATGTTAACGTTAATTTCCCCCTCGCATTACCCCGTTTAACTAAAAGTGTTTTTGGTATAAATAAGGCTAGTAAAATGTTAATAAGCGTATAAATACCCCCCCCGCCGGTCTCCCTTGCATTGTTTGAATGAAAACGGCTTTCCACTCGGTCACGTCTACCGTATTTATAAAGTACACCGAAAGCGAGTGAAACGAGTGTAAAGAGAACGAAGAAGTGTAAAGAGAAATGGAATAGGATAAAGAGAAATGAAAAAAAAGTAAAGTAAATAAAAAGTTATATAATGAAGTAATGGGCCCTTAAAGAAATTAATTACTACATTAAAATAGGTTATTTTTCGAATTACACCCCACTTCTCGGACAACCTGTATATATATATATATATATATATATATATATATATATATATATATATATATATATATATATATTTATACACACCTTGGTTAACCCTGGTTTCACTTTCGACCGAATTGTTCATTCTGATGAAGGTGAAGCTTTTCGCGACACCTTGGACCTACAGCTTAACTACGAATCTGAACCACGACCCGCATAATGTAAGATTTTACCCATTAGGGTATGTAAACCGTCTGTGATGATGCATGATTTTCCATCTTTGGGACCCCCATTGTTACATCAAAGGGAATTGAATTAAATGCTGTAATTGGCTCGAGTGCAGGGATTAACACATAAACACCTCTGGGCGCGAAAGCGTTTGTGTTCCCTGGGTATTAAAATATGCACCAGGTTATGTAAAGTTTTACCTTGTCGTAGCAGAGTGGTAGCACCCGTGGCTTCTACTCAAGAAATCCCTAGTTCGAGTTATGTTTATTATATATATATTAATATATATATATATATATATATATATATATATATATATATATAATATATAGTAGAGCGCCGATTATTCGAACACCGATTATCCGGATGTCCAATTATCCGGATCAAATTTTGAAAATAAAAAAAAAACATTCGATGTGAAAAAAATGTCGCTAACAACCACACAAATGTTAAACGTGAGCAAAATAATGTTTGGATCACTTTGAATCAAAGGGTAAAGCACGCCCCATTACACCTTTATCTTTATCAGAATCAACATTATTCTGTACAACATTGTATTGAGTATGGCACTACTCTGTTCCTTAAAATTTAAAATCGTGCGTTTATTTTTTTAAAATTAGAGTTGCTCTTTGTTGGGGTAAAAAATGTCTACCAAACGCAAAACAGTGGTTCTTTCGTTGAATGACAAATTGGACACTGTGAACAAGTTAAAGAAAGGTGAAACTGGTATAAAGTTAGTGGAGAAATATGGTGTTGGAACGTCAACAATATCAGACATTAAAAAAAAAATAGTGATTTAATTCTGAGCTTCGTTTCTGTTTTGGAGAAGGAGAATGGAAGTACAGTAGCGCGGAAAGCAATGAAAAAGACAGAAAATGAGAAAGTGGCTTACATGTGGTTTTCACAAAAGTGGTCATTCGGTTAGCCTATTTCAGCTCCTGTTCTTTGTGAAAAGGCTGTACTTTTTAACGCAAAACTTGGTGGTAATCAAGAATTTTAAGGCAAGCTCTTCTGGTTGGTTAAAAAAGCTTAAATTAAGGCACAGTATATGTGTACTGGAAATTCTTGGCGAAAAGCTTTCAGCTGAATTTGCAGAGGCTGATAATTTTGTAAAAAACCTAGAAATGTTAATTTGCGAAAAGTATGTTACTGACTTCATCTATAATTCCGATAAAAACGGGTTTAACTGGAAAAGTCTCCCGAAAAAATCACTGGCGTCACGGAGAAAGGCAACTGCGTCAGGTTACAAAATGTCTAAAGAGAGAGTGACGATTTTGGTATGTGCTAATGCCAGTGGAAATCACAAACCACCTTTGCTACTCATCGGGAAATCAAAAAAGTCTTGGGCATTCAAGAATGTGAAAACTTTACCCAACAATCAGAAAAAAGCGTGGATGAGCGTTCAAGTGTTTCTGGAATGGGATTATAAAACCTTTATTCCTGAGGTTAAGAAATACAAAAAGAAGTTTTGGAAAAGTCGAAAAAGTTTTGCTTCTTCTACTGTAGACAATGTGCCGTCTCATTCCTCAGCTGAACTTCTGAAACATAATGATGACATGTTTAAGGTTATATTTCTTCCGCCAAACGTCACTTCTGTAGTGCAGCCAATGGATCAGGGAGTGATTGAAACACTTAAACGTCTATATAGGAAACAATTCCTTCGAAGACTTTTGTTGGCAAACGACGACGAAGTAGGTATTATAAGTTTTAAAAAAAATTTTGATCTTAAAGAGTACTGTTACAGCGTGGCTGATTCTTGGAATTCTTTAAAAAATACTACATTCCAGAACGCATGGAATTAAATGTTTAAAATTGCATCTAAAGAGGAGGCCGGAGACGAAGAAGAAATTGTCAATGACATAGCAATAACACTAAAAGAAATCCCTGGATGCTCGGATTGTGATTTGGAAGATGTGAGAGAGTGGATGAATTGTGACGCTGATGACCCTGGCTATCAACTCTTAACAGAAGAAGAAGAAGAAAAGATCGTCGAAGTTGTAGAAGAAGAAGAGGAAGAAGCTCAAGAAAAAAATAAGGAAGCTGATGATGATGATAAAGATGATAAAGATTATGAGGGGCCGTCACACGCAGAGGCTTTCAAATGCTGAACACCGCAATTACATGGTTGGAGGGGTAGGAAGAGTGTGACTCTGTTGAACTGTTTTATTTGAAAAGATTACTTGATTTAACTACAAAATAAAGAAACTCTTCCTTAAAGCGGCTATCCTTAAAGCAGCTATCTTGTCTTAAATAAATTACAGTACATACATTTTATATCTAATTACATTACATTTTATGTATGTATTTTTGTTGACTACTGTATCAATAATATTGTAAAATATATATCATACATATACTGTATGGACTACCTATGTATTGCAACATAAGATTTATATATATATATATATATATATATATAGAGAGAGAGAGAGAGAGAGAGAGAGCTTGTTATCTGGTAACACTCCGTCGAGCTTAGCTCCACAGTAGGCGGAGCCCATTGCTCGCTCTCCACTTTATACATCGCGCTCAACAAGAGACGCCCCTTTATCGAAATGGAAAAAGAAGGGACGCGATGCGAACCCCGGCAGTTCGACTTGACTTCCCGAGATAAAGTCACTCGGACACCGCTAGAGCTTTAAATAATACAAACAGCATACTTTATTTACAGTTACTTGAAATTGATCTAAGGAAGTAAACTGTAATAAGAAATTCATAATTTCTTATAATTTATTATAAGCAAAATCTTTCAAACTCATCAAAGTGGCGTTACGTCCCGAAAATTTCTATAAAAATTAATAATTGTTAATTAACAAAATACAGCACTTTATACATTGTATACATTGTATACTGTAGTATTGATTAGTTGTGTCCTTTTTTGGGGGTGCTGGGGAGGGGCACTATGATGTCAACATTGTTTTTAAATATAATTTCTTTTCAGATATTTTTAAAATAGATTCTATACCCGGAATAGGAAGGGTACAGAGAGATTTTTATGTGACCAATTGAACTCAATCGTAATATAACTGTGCATATTTTGAACAAACGTTTATAAGTAACGTTTGAAACGTTCTAAAATCTTCTTATGTAAACGTACAAGTTTATAACACAGTTTTATGTAAACGTTCACGTTTAGGAAGCGTCTGTGAAACGTTCTAAAACCTTTTTATATAAATGTTCACGTTTATAGAAGCGCCTCTGAACGTTCTAAATTTATTCTATGTAAACGTTCATTGTTTAGAGGGATAAAGCTAAACTCTGCAATTCAAGCAGATTCGCTATTACAGAACTTTTGAGGCTTAAATGAAACAAAGACTGGAGTTATAAGCATCCAAATTAAATGCGGAAGGAATTTAACATTGGATAAGCACCAAATTACCGTTTCACGAGAGCTAAATATTTCAACGTACAAGAATAACGCTTAAAATTGCGCTCCAAAATAGCTCTCAAAATAGCGCTCTAAAATTGCGCTCAAAATAGCGCTTTAAATCCCAAAGGAGCCTCATTAAAATGTCCGAGATAATCAATGTCGAGAATCAGTGTTGAAAGTCAGATGTTCCAAAGAGAGAGAGAAATATATAAAGATATAAAATATAGTATATGCGTATGCTATAATAGTCTATAATTATAGACTCTATAATAACTAGTAAATACTAATAATATTATAGTGAAATAAATAGTGTATAAAATATTACAGGGTGTTCGGAAAGTCACTGTGCACTTATATTTATTTAATAGCATACAATAGTATGCTATTAAATAAATATAAGTGCACAGTGACTTTCCGAACACCCTGTATAATACGTATAACTGTATATAAAACGATAAGCTCCTGGTTTTTTCTTTAATTTTTATTATGACGTCATTGTAGAACAACCAGGAAAGAAATGGAGGTTTTCCCTATTGATACAAACCTCTACATTCTAATATATTTAGCGATACATTTAGTGTTTAATAATCTATATACGTTCACGGCTAAACAAGTTCTATGAACGTTAGTTAAGTTTTTCAGAGGTTAATCACGTACAAATGAGGTTAGTTTTTTAACGATCGGTTGAATTTAATTTTAAATGAAAATGACAACTGAAAATTAGATTTTGCTTGAAAGTTACCTGTTCATAACGATTAGGTTAGGCCATAAATGGTGAAATTGAAATAATTTTTTTTATATTTGAAAAATCGCAACACGTTCAGAAAAGTATTTTAATTTCACCAAAACAACACCAACCACACCCTTCTAACTTCAATATTTTTTAAAATAAAAAAAATGGAGGCATGTCCATTGTCTTCTGTGAACGTTTTTAGGACCGCCGCACACATGATTGTCTCGCGACTCATATGACGACTTCGGTTGTGACGACTAAAGCCGTCAGTGTCAGTCACAAGACGATCCTGTGTGCGGCGGCCTTACTGTTCCACGAAAAATGTAACAGTAACGTACAAAGAATACAACAGCAATGTACAAAGAAATTGACAGAAATAGACACTTTTTCCCAAATTTTTTGGACTTGATTACAAAATTCAATAAATAATAACAAATTTATTAAATAAATACAGTATATTTCAAAGTCGTGTTTCTTCCTCCTCTCCATTTATTGATTCAGTAACTTTGTTATTATCTACTGATTTATATAATCAAATCAAGAAAATATTTTAAAAAACAAAAAAGGTGTTTATTTACGTTGGTCAACGCTCTGTGCGTTGTCAACAGGAGAGCTGTAAAGGTTCCGAGCAATAAAGTAATAATGACCAATGACCTTATAAGTTCCCTTTATGATATAGCTTTGGTATATAAGATCGAGGGTCAAGGGTCAAAAAGGGGATCTCAGTAAGTTTCCGGTTAGTGTCGATGCGGACCTCAATTAGAACCTCATTCGGAGAGAAACTTTTCTTTAACTTATTTTGACATGTAACATCAAACGAAACCGTTTAAATTTTCAAATGACACGCAACTTTTCTGCTTACAGTATACTATATATATATATATATATATATATATATATATATATATATATATATATATAGTCCCGTTTTAATTAAACTAATGGTCTAAAGAAGAAGACCATAAATGATTATGACATTGAATTATTGTTATAGTCTCTCTCTTCTCTCTCTCTCTCTCTCTCTCTCTCTCTCTCTCTCTTCTCTCTCTATATATAATATATATATATATATATATTATATATATATATACACACACACAGTGGCGCTCGTAAGTACTCATGCAGAGAAATATTTCAATTATATTCGTCCTTATCTTTCGTACCATGCATAGGATCGTTGTGAAAAGTTTACCTTTCGTTTGGAAAAATTTAACAAATAAAAAAATTTAGTTTAACTCCAAAATATAATGTAAAACATCAAAGAATTTGAGGAAAATAAAAAAAAAGAGTTAAAATACCAAAGTTTTAGTTCCAATGGGGTCTTTTCGGTTTGGAGGACTGCTACAGATTTTGGATCACCTGAAGATCAAGGTCTCCAGCCTTCTTTAGTTGGCTAACTAACGAAAATATCACGACCTAATCTAACCAGTCGTTAGGTCAACTGTACGCCTTTTGACGATTGGTTAGGTTAGGTCGTGATATTTTCGTTAGTTAGCCTTATAAAGCTACTAAATCAGTTATTTACAGATTTTATCCTAAGGAAATGTAAGTTAGGTTAGGTTACGTAAGGTTTAGTTAAGTTACGTTAGGAATTTCATATTTCCTTTGGATAAAATTGTAAATAACTGATTTGCTAAGTTTCGTAAAAATCTGTAACAGTCTGTGAGACCGGACTTATGGAACACCCTATATATATATATATATATATATATATATATATATATAATCTCTTACGTTAATTAATTCGAAATTTCGTACAATATGAAGACGTCAAAGACTCAGAACAGAACTTCAACAAAGCCATGTGTTTGGCACTTTCCTTTATCCAGCGATTATCAGGTGCCAGTATGAGGAGTTCACAGACCGAGGGACGGGATGGAGAGGGGTGGAGGGGTTTGTGTGTAAAGGGGGGCTGAGAGCGAGTTTTGACGTCATAACGGATTCTGGCGGACAGTTTGAAATCGATTCAAGGTGCAGTGAAACGAATGAATACAATGACAAATTTTTCATGATTGTTATAATGAAGTCTTCCATAAATACGACTGAGGTTCGTTTCCATTGATTGGGGAACATTATATATATATATATATATATAGGTACCTGTTTACGGCGTAAATGTTGGCACTATAATAATGATGATGATAATGCCGGTTAATTGATAATAGTTATAATGATTGTTAATGATGATGCTGAATGAGGCTGGAGTCACCAGGTCTTTGCAGACCAAATAATGTATTAATTACGTTATTAATTAGGTTGATTGAAGAGTGAGTTTTCTTCCTTTATTATACAAAATAAATGATTTATGAATGCAACACAATATGTTGATTGTTACAGTTGAAATAATAATGACTTCAATATTAATAACGCGCGAGGTAATGATTAGTCTTTATATAAGTTAAGTGAATGACACCAGCCCTAGATGGGGCCTGCACACGTTGTTACATGGTGAGATCTCTCGTGTCACTGGTTCTTCGGAGAGGGGAGAGTCGAGGTTCGATGGTTTCGTCGAGTGCTTGAGGTAATACTTGTAACGAGGTTGAAGTGTGAGGCAAAACATAAGGACATGCCTTGAGTGGATCCTCGCGATGTGACGTCATCTTAGTCGTGCTTGTGTGACGTTATCTTGGTCGTGTTTCTGTTGATGGAACATCGCTAAAGTATTTGAAAACGTCTCTGCCACTATATTATATATATATATATATATATATGAAAATTAGTTCACGAAAGTAACACGTGAATAATATTTATGTTTTCTTTTTTCCTTCGTGGTTTTTTTATCATATATATATATATATATATATATATATATATATATATATTATATATATATATATTCTCTATTTCTTTCTACCTATCTACAGATGAATAGCTATAAATATATTTATGGTTATATACGAGTATAAGGGAATATACTCGTATGTAGCTACAGAGCCACCTTCAGATACTTTCGCGACTTCGACCTTCACAATATGTGTATTGTTCTATCGAAGCATAGCCGCGACCAAGATGACATTACATCGCGAGACCCATCGAACCTCTCTCTCTCTGCCGTGAACGTCACACCTCTCCTTCTTTGAAGAAAGTATCAGTGACAAGTTAGAACTCATCATGTAACAACGTTGTAACAGCCCCCATTGGCCTGGTGTCATTCACCTAACCTTTACATAATATACTTTCATTTCATCGCGCGTTATTTAAATCATTTAGATCACTTAAATCATTATTCAATTACGCATTTATAACAATTTCAACTCGAGTTTCAATTCATTTTGGGAACTTGCATTCAACTCGCATTCAAGCAGCCGTAACTTTTTGGAGGGGGGGGGGCACACTTAAATCTCATAATGAGTTATAAACTTCTCTCATGTTTTGTTTAATAAAGGAGGAAAACTCATTTCTATTAATTTTCTAATTAATAATATTATTTCATCTGAAAAGATCAATGGTGACCTCGAGCTCAAGCAATCATTAATTTAATTAACTTTATTACCATAGTGCAAACGATAAACACGCTCTCTCTCTCTCTCTCTCTCTTCTCTCTCTCTCTCTCTCTCTCTCTCTACGTTATAAACAGCAACGTTTGTAAAGCCTCCCCACACAAATAAATTTGGAAGGGCCATACTGGACTGCACTTGCCCGTCTGTTCGTTTGTCATACTTTTGTGTTAAATTAAGGGAACTTCATACGCATAGTATCGTCACAAGACAATGTGTCCTGGGCAAGAATCAGGTCCTTGCATCCGGGCTAATGTCGTTCATCGACAGGACCAAAGAGTCAACAAGTTATTGAGAGCTAGATTAAGTTAGGTTAGGTTACGCTAGGTTAGGTTAAGTTAAAATTGGTTAGGTTACGCTGGGTTAGGTTAGGTTAAGTTAGTTTTTAGAGTGTCGATTGTTTGATCTTGTCAAGGACACGGGTATAGGTCACTTACATTAAAGGTCAAGATCACAAATATTGATGGGCCACTGATGCCGTTCCGACATAATTCTTCAATATAAGTAAGTTCTCAGTTAGTATCTGTACGGTCCCTAATTTTGGACCTCATTCTAAAACTAACCTTTCTTTACCCTCTTTGATACGTAATACTTAAACTGAACTTTACTGTTTACAATGTATTACAGTTCCTTTCCATATCGTCTTTCCCGATATTGGTATCGTGAGTAGTATGGTAGTAACGATAAAGACCTCTCCTCCGTATCACTTGAGGAACAGATTACAGAGAGTCTAAAAACGAGGGAAAGAAGAGGTATACAATGTCAATAACTAAAGACAAAAGACAAAATTCCTCCCAAACAGACCTTCGTTTCGACGTGAGACCAAAAAATCTAAAACAAAAAA